>JAMKPZ010003406.1:0-34302 GCA_024699675.1 Amphibolis antarctica
TGTCATCGGCGGGAAGGGAAATTTTTTCCGCGCGGCTTTTTTTTTCCAACACTCTCTCTCTTCATCAAACAGCCGTTCATCTTTCATCCAACGGGTGCCTACAGAACTCAGTTCTGTAGGCACCTACAGAACCATTAAACCCTTTATATTATAATGTATTTATATCTTTAATATGTATTACAATATAGCATAAATCATATTTGCATACGTACATACCTATGATATATATATATACATATATGGATATGTGTTTGGTTATTTTAATTAAATTTTAAAAAAATATTATTTAAAATATATAAATATTGATGTGATAAGAAATATAATAACAAAATAATGAGGGAAGTTGATTAGAGAATATGAATGTCAATATGAAAATGAGAGTACTTCTAGAAGTTAGAGTAGGTAAAGTAAACCTCTCATCATTCACTAACTCTACTTCCATATTTTGAAAGCAGAAAAAAGTGATTTTTAGGTAAACGATTTTGAGATTAAAGGAGAGAAAAAAATAATTTTGATAATAGAAAGAATAAATTAAGGAATGCGTATATTATCACGAAGTTAAAAATATTTTTTAAAATTAAAAATAAAAGAAATAAATGATACCTAAAATAAATAGGTTTTGAAAAAAACAATAAACACGAGGACCACGTAGCAATCGAATGACATCATTTATCTATACATTTATTACTATACAATTATGTTTTTCATTATACATTATAATATTTTATAATATTATTTACTAAATAAATTTTATATTTTTTATTTATTTATAAAATTAAACTAATATTATTATATATTTATTATAAATTATATATTTTTTAAAATCGTAAAATTCAACTCACATCTTTAAAATACTTAAACAAACGATGTCTTTTTCGAATACATTTGTAAAATATAGATTCCTTTTTTAAAATATGAATTAGTGATGAAAATTATAACTACGTACGGGAATACGGATCCGTTTTCGGCAACGTCAACACGTCCGCGATATCCGACGTGTTTGGTAAATAATTATCAAGTAAATCCGTTTTTTTAATAAAAAGAGAGGGAAGAGGGGAAAAAATGGAACGACTTGAAAGAAGCGTCGTCTGTTCTTGCGCAGCCGACGTCGAGAAAAAGAGAGGGAGGGAGCCTCCGCGGTTCCACCAGATCCCAAACGACCCAAACTGAATGAGAGGAGAAAAACCCTAATCTTGTAAAAGACAGTCTAGCTCATCCCCTTCCGCTCCGAAGAGTCTCCAGATTCCTAGGGTTTTGTACTGGCGGTTCAAGGCAAAGGGGGGAGCTGAAATGGTGGGCTCCGTGACGCCAACGCGCAGTAGTCACCAAAGTGATCGCTTCTACAGTATCCCGCAGAGGAGGGGGGAGTTTCCGGCCGACGCGCAGCATCAGAGGGGAAGGCACGAGAGGTCGAGGCGAGGTGGTTCGGCGGCGCAGCAGCCGGAGGCGAGAGAAGTCGAGAACCGGGTCGAGTCGGATGACTCGTCTTCGAGACCGTCCGTGTCGTCGTCGCCGTGCCCGTCCCCGCCGCCAAGGCTTGGGAACTTGAGACAGTTCATTGAGTCCACCACGCCGTTTGTCCGCGTGCAGTGCCATTCTAAGGTCCGGAAGAAAGTGAAAGATTGGATTTTTTTTTGAATTTTCCGTCTGTTTTCGTGCTGTAGTAGTTCTGATTTGTGCAAGCCTGGTTTTTTCCCTTATTTATTTCTTTCTTTCCGTGCGGGGAGGTAGCAGAATAATACCAAGGGATGTAGACGCCACGAAGCTGCTGACGGGTCTCTTTATTTTAGCCTCGGGGACCTTTGGGAGGCATATAAGGAGTGGAGTGCATACGGGGCTGGAGTACCATTACTTTTGAATGAAAGTGATAGTGTCATACAGTACTACGTGCCTTACCTGTCTGCAGTCCAGTTGTACGCGAGCTCCTCTGAATCTTCTTTGAAACCAAGGTATGTTGGCAATGTAGAATGCTGGTAAATGTACTCTGTCGTGGTTCATGTATATTTGTGGTTTCCCCCTCTATATTTTTGTTTCTTTTGCACACATCTATTTTTGGTTATTAGTATAATTCTGCTAATTCAAGACAAACGTAATATGTTTTTGCTGCCAGAATAATCTTTGCGTCTCTAGAAGTATTGGACGAGAGACTTAATGAAGTGATTTGTATGTTGGTGCTTTGTTTCATATGTCCCTTCTCTTGGCATTAGACGACAACTTAATGATTTTATCTTATCCCTATTTTTTGGTATTATTGGTAAAAGTTGGAAATGAAAAATGAAAAGTTGTTTTTCCATGCCAAGTGTAATGAAGTGCTACAAGTCAACCCTGTGATTTTAACTGAGTTTTAGAGAAGGCTGGCCGGTTTCGTGAGTTGGAGCGTGGATACTGAGAGCTGGTTTCTGATGCCAAGTATAAACAATGATTTGTCATATGCAACATATCATGTCCTTTTTCTTAAGTAAGAGAAAGGATGATACCAATGTCATTACGAGGATTCCGCCTAAATAGGAAAAAGTTACGTAATTCATTTTCTAGCAAAACCGTCTACATTATAAAAAAACTAAAAAGGTAAAAAAATCATAGTTGAACAACAAAACCATCGTGCCCATTATTTAGAATTTTTTCTTGTGGTTAAGAAGGCAAGACCTTCTCATTGACCATGGTTCAATAGAGCTCAAATGATTTGGGGCTGATTATTTTTTTGGTAATAAATGGAAAGAAAAAATTTATGTATGCAGCAGGGTTAAAGGTATTTATTGTAGTCGTCTGCTTTGGTAACTAGTTAGCAGGTATGTAGAGTTCAGTTCAGTAATGATGGCTTTTGGGGGTGGATATCCATAAATTCATTTGAAGTTGATTATTTTGCATGATTTTCATGTGGTTGGATGCTCTCGAACTTCTTAACATGTTGAAAAATATAATTACATATCTAATCCAGAATTTTCTGTGGTTTTTATGGCCCCAATTACCTCCATTTTTTCTCTCTTTTTTACCTTTTTCTGCACCTCTGTTTTGAACTACTGGTGTAATAGTTCACCACCACATTGTGAATCCTGGTGTGTCAACAAATGCTCTGAATTGATTTTCACGAACACTTATTCAAAAAAAAGAATGAGACAGGTTTTGTTCCTGTATAATGGTACTAAGACATTGATTATTGTTTTTATTATATGCTAAGTTTGTTTAATGCCAAATTTGTTAAAAAAGATGATTTCTAATTCATGAACAATGCAGTAAAAGTCTTTGATGAACAGTGAGGAGGACCTTTGCCTCTTGATTGATACATCCGATAAGCTTTCTTAGGCGAATATTATGTGTTCATTGAAGGGATCTGTTTTTGTTTTATTTTTAGTTTTTGAGCATCACTCTCAATTCAAGTTGCCATTTTTGTTAACAGCTCATGGCAGTTGATTGACTTAATACATCAGAAATTATCATCAAACATTTTGTTTTCAGATTTGGTGATTTTCCTGTGCTTTTGAACTGTAATCATCTGTTTTAAAGTATGTACCTCTAAAGATCTTTATTGTTCAGAAAATATAAATGAAGATCATGCCAAAACTATGTTCATAGCTTCCTTAGTCCTATCATATAAGCAAAGTAGGTGATGGAGATTATAATCTTCTAAAAATAAAAATGTTGGTCAGACATCTTAATGCAGGGTGGCCAGGACTTGCCCAACGGGCTGACTGAATGCATGGAATTGCTCGTGCTTGCACATGTTCTTGGCACTTCTTAACAATGCGATACACTCAACTTGGTCGAATTGTCCTCAACACTTGCATGATATATCATTGAAGAATATATTGCTAAGGCCAACCAACCCAAGCACCTCACATGCAACATTGAATTCTCTACGCTAGCTGACATGGAAGGTGGCCATTCTATACAACCAGTAGGTAGAGACGATGTGACCATCAATTGGCTGTACAGATGACAAGTTGGAGTCTATGTCCTTGTCACCTTAAAGCCACATGGTTGATTGAGATTCATTGATTCTTAACCATTTCCACCTACCGTTAATGAGTATAATGTCATAGTAAATACAATATTACAATACATTTCATGTTTTAAAGTTGATCTACTTCGTTTTTGCACTCTTTTGTCTTAAGCATCGAATGAGACAATGTTGATCCCATGTGAGTCAATCTGGTTCATTATTTTATAGGCTAAACGCCCAACTAGCTTAGAATATTTTTGTTCAGTCTATCCAACCGATTGCTAGCTCAACCCATCTGCCCCAATTGGGAGGAAGATCACATACAATGATACAAATATTATGTGTGTGATATTTGTAAGTTTATATACATACAAATATCATATTTAATGTACGTCCAAATATGACACTGATCATCGTTCCTCAAATAAGTATGCCTTGTAGCGATTCTAGTGATTATTCTCAAGTCCTAAACATCACAAGTATTATAATAACTGAAAAGAGTTTAGACTGTAGTGCGCAAGCTGATAGGAACTTCTGACACAATTTTATTGCATGGTTCCAATTATTTTTTTGGTTGCAATATAATGATATATGCTAATAATTACATGTACCATTCGTATGCTCATCAAAAACACATGCAACCATTTTTCCTTTCCAAGGAAAACTTTAGGATTCTGGCCTGAATAAGTTGCCATTAATTCAGTTCACTTGAAGTTTAATGGCTTCTTTAGTGTTGGTACTAAACCCACATTAGCAGATATTACCACCTAAAGTGACATTTAACGCTAACCTTCTACATTTAATGTCACCATGTTCTCTGAACTAGTGTCCCGTTCAATTTGGTATGGTGCTGTTCTTATCTAAGTTACATTTTCTTCAAGATTTGTCAAGAGCTTTGTGCTTTGTTACTCTAATGTTTTCTATTGGTTAAGCATCAAACTTTGAGAATCCATATGTTGGCTAGGAGGGGTTGATATGATGGATGGGCTTGAATCGACAATTTGTGTAAATGAGAATAACCAATAACCACACGATATAGAAATTCAAGTAAAATTGAGTGCACTTGGAATTGCATCTCTCTAATAGCATGTATTATTTTCTGCTCCATCTTATGTGAGCATCATGTTATGGCTTTTGACAGGCAGCCTAACAAACTGAATGATGGTGAGTTTCATAGAGACTCCAGCAGCGAAGGAAGCAATGAAAGTACACCAGAAAGACTTTCTGATCGCATTTCTGTGGCAAGTGTAAACTGGAGGATAAGTGAAAGATTGAGCAGGGTATCTCTGCATGATAAAGTTCATGCAGGCCCAGAAGGATCTTCTAGTGATGATGGTGAAGCTCAGAACACACCAGGACACTTGTTATATGAATTCTTAGAAAGAGGCCCACCCTATGGTCGAGAACCTTTAGCAGACAAGGCAAGTCACTTTCAGAGGTTATCATCAATTTTTTTTATTTTTAACAAACAACTGGTTTTTTGTTTTTTTTGAATCAAATGACACTCTGATAATTAAGAGAATTGTATTCCAGGTTTCAGCTCTTGCTGAAGAATTTCCAGGGCTGAAGAGATATACGAGCTGTGATCTACTACCATCAAGTTGGATTTCTGTTGCTTGGTACCCTCTCACCTTCTGGAGTCCTCTCAAGTTGGATATCTATTGCTTTCTACTCTGTTAAGTTACAGTTGCTTTGCTTTTAAAATTCAGGTATCCCATTTATAGGATTCCAACAGGACCTACTTTGCGAGATCTAGATGCTTGCTTTTTGACATTCCACTCATTGCCGAAGCCTTCCAAAAGTGTGCAGCTTTAACAGTATGATGGAAGTTTCCTTTGAATTTAAAGTGTTAAAGGGATAACATAGTTTTTTCATTGCAGGTATCCCAAATGGTGTCTCAGATCTTGGTTCTTCCATCAGGAAAGGTTCCATGGCAATGCCCACCAAAATAACCGAATTTCCTTTACCCGTGTTTGGGCTTGCTTCCTACAAATTCAGAGCTTCCATTTGGACCCCTAACGGGCCCTCTGAACAGGAGCAAACGACATTGTTACATGCTGCTGGAGAGTGGCTTCAGCGTATGCAGGTTGATCATCCAGACTTCAATTTTTTCCTGTCACGTAGCAATACTTATCCGAGATGAGGAACCGCAACCTTGCAACATGGGTCGCTTACCTGGTAACATTCCAAGCTTTTGGGAACCGTTTCTGGTGATGTTAAGTGCCTGGTGAATGCCCACTTGTTGCTTACCTAGCATGGCTGGATCTTTTGCTGGATCTTGGTTTCTCTATATGCCTAATAACTTTAAAAGAAGAGTGACGAAAGATTCAGCCAGTGTAAAACGAAGTGCCTTTCCTGTTCTTGCAAGCAGTACGCATTCCGATGCAGAATTTTGAGGTGGGTGCTCCGTACCACGTGGATGCTTCCGAACAACAGCATCATTCCCTTCCTTAGTTACCTGCCCGTATTGGTGGTTGATTTCTATTGCTAATGCGGCTCCACGTTTGCTGTCATCGCTTCATGATGTCGAAAATTTATGATCCAACCTTTTTTTTTCCCCTGGTGTATACCTTATTTGTATTTAGGATGACAAGCATCTTCCGCAACATAGTTTTAAGGGTCATTAAAGCCCTGCATTGGCTTCGTTCAGGATACTTGTATCTTATTTTAATCAACAGTTCGCAATGCAAACATTTTGTTCTCGGGCAATCATAAGAAAAAGGCACAATACGTTTCATGATCCAGCATTTCTTTGTGATTTATTTGCTACTGAATGTTGGAGATGGGTAATATTGTTGTCAAATCTTGTTAACTAAAATATGTTTGTTAAATATACCTTTTAAAATTGGCAAAAGATATATTTTTGGATAATTATTGTATCTTCATATTTAAAAGAATTTCCTTGATCTGAGTAAGTAATGATAAAAAAATTTATATTTATAGTAATAAATTTTTTATTTATTTATATTTTTCAAAATACATGTATACCTAAAAATGTAATTTTTTTTCGACATTTTAAACAACGCACCCCCCCACCCCCACCAAAGCTTTATGTAATATTACCGTAAAAACAAAACAAACCACAAACCACAAACCAGCGATTATTATTATTATTATTATTACAAAACATTCTTATATTAGTACTACTCAAGCGGAAACCAAAACCTCCTCTGCAAAACCATGGTCTCGATTCTTGTGGTCGCGGGAGACGGGCGCGTTCCTCTTCTCCGTCGCGCCACTTCAACCGCCACTCCCCCTCCATCTCAAGATGAGATCCTCCCACAGCTCCCGCCAACACCACCACCACCACCACCACCACCACCACCACCACCACCACCACCTCCTCCTCCTCCGGTAGAGGAAGAGTTTGATCCTACGAAAGCCACCCCTTCTGGTTCCACCAGCCGTCGGCTAGTCTCCCTTGACGTCTTTCGTGGCCTCGCTGTTGCGGTGCGTACGGTCTTAACTGCTACCTTTGAAATCCGCCTTTCCGTGGTCTGATGCTTGCCAATGGGAGGATTGCAGCTGATGATTTTGGTGGATGATGCCGGTGGGGCGTTCCCGTCGATCAATCACGCGCCGTGGACCGGCGTCACGGTTGCGGACTTCGTGATGCCATTTTTTCTTTTCGGGGTTGGCGTTTCCGTTGCACTCGTTTTCAAGGTCGGAGGACCTGCGTTCTACTCTTCTCTTCCTTTTCTTTTGATCCGTTGGCTTTAGAATCGTAGACTTGGTATGTGTTGTTGAAATGGTGACCCTGGTGTGTGGAATACTTTTGGCTTTGCTTAGAAACCGTCCAACAGGCTAGTGGCCACAAGAAAGGTTGTTGTGAGGACGTTGAAACTCTTTCTCTTGGGCGTGCTCCTGCAAGGTTTGCTTTTTTCTGGAACTTTTACAGCATCCATAAAGCATTCTTTCAACTATTCTTTTCACGTTTAGGTGTTTTGTTTGGATAACTGATGAGGTAGGTGGATACACAATTATTAAATTGGCTAACGAGTATTGTAAATATCCTAAGCTACCTATTTATACAAAGAATAAGAAGCAAGCGTCTAAGATGTTTCGAACTGCTTACGAAACTATGAACTAAAAAGAGCTGTTGAGAAAGAAGTTGTAAAATAAAATATTTTGAGAAAGTTGGTTTCTCATGCTAACATGCATTTCACTAGAATTTTACAATCTATATTTTCAACCTTTATCTGTCAATATTGTTTTGTTCAAACTCATAAAATTTCTAGAAAAAACCTTTGTTGAATTACTTTTTTGAAATAAGCATTTTTGTCAACATATGTTGATCCATAAACAGTTCCAAATGCACCTAAAATCACTTGTTATGTTCTCTGTCCTTTTCTAGTTGTGTTACTTGTTTAAATGCTGAATTTTATCAGAAATAATATTTTAAAAGATTTTAATTATGGTATTGTGAACATGGCATCATCAATAAAGTAATTTGGTAACATATTTAAAGTAAAGCACTGGCTTTTCCAATTTTATATGTTATCCTTGTTCTTCCTTAGCATCCTTGTAAACTTATAAAGATCATGAAAAATGTCACTTTAACTATATTACATGTAATTGAGTTGAAATCTATGTTGTTGAACTAGTTTGATAGTTATTGTGGTCGTATTAATTTAATTTTATCAATATATTTTTACTATAGTTTGGAATTTTCTCAAAAATCCATTTTAATCCTTTAAAAAGTGTTTTACTCTTTAATATGTATGATGTTTATTTTCCAGTTTTCAGAACATCATTTAGGAGTTTGAAAAGTGAGAGATGAAATAAGAATAAAATTCCTCTCCCATGTTTTCAAAAGAAAAGGTAGGATGATTCTCATTAATAATTTCATAAGTATCACCCAAAAGGATGAGAAGACACAAGGAAAAAAGGGAAAAACGGTTTAAAAAAATTGCATCATTCTATCAATAAAGAATATTTCTGCCATTGCCCATAGAAATACTGGAATAAGCACCAAAGTTCCTCAACCACTGGAATCACATTCTCAAAAGTCACCTTATTCCAAAATTTCCAGATAGACTGGAGGACGTGAATTTTAATGCATAGGTTGTGGAGCAACAGCACCCACTTTCCTCTCTGGTGCTTTACAGCATAGTGCACGAATGACTAAATAATCAAAGCACATTTTCAGTTGAGCCTTTCTTCTAGATAACTATGATCAGAGGACATGTCCACATCATATGCTCTAAAGTTTTCTTCAAAGCTTTCACATAAAGAACACTGTAGAAATAAAATAACTTTGTTTGGTGAAATCCCCAAGGACATGAATATTCCTCTTATTTTCTTACCAAATAAGGGAGTCTAATTCCATCCTTGAAAATTCAATTCCATTCCAACCCATGCTATACTTTCTATTCTGGTATATATGTTACACAACATAAGATCTCTATTGATGCCCTTTGTAGATCTCATGTATGGTGCCAAGTAGGTTTTTTTCTTCTTCATATGAACAGATATAAGCCTACTCTTTCTTGTAATTCAAGTATCCCTTGCGATTCATGTAATGCCTAGTGAGATAAAGGGAATATATCCAGCAAGACAACATTCCTTTGTGTCAGTTGAGAAATAAAACAAATGAGTAGATTTGATTGATCCATTAACAAGGACAAGACTTCCTTATATAAAGATTACACAGACACATACAAATATGTTTAATCATATGGGATTGAACCTAATACATCATTTACAGATGATTTAGAGATTTACACTAAGCACCCCTTTAAATGACAAAGACAACTACAATTCTAACACTCTCCCTTAAGTTAGAGCATATATGTCTAATATGCCCAACTTGTTACATGGTCTTTGAAAATCTTGTACATTTAGTCCTTTTATGAAGATATCTACTCGTTGTTCAAGTGATGGGGTAGCCACAATTCTTTTTATTACCAAATTTCAAACATAATGACAATCAATTTCAATGTATTTTGTCTTCTCACGAAAGATTATTGACAATATATATAGCAACTTAATTGTCATAGTACATTTCCATAGGAGTTTCTACAATAAAACCTAGTTTTGATAGAAAAGACTTTGATCTACATTATCTTACATCTTGTCTATGTCATAGATTGATATTTAGCTTCTGCACTAGAAAAAAACAATTACATTTTGTTTCTTATTGCACTAAGTGACTAAATTTCCTTCAACCTGAGGTAGACTTTCGATCTCCACAATCTCTAGCATATCCCGAGTCTGAGAAAGCTTCAACCTGAAGATGACCATGTCTTTGGTAAATTAAACTTTTTCTGGATGCCCTTTTAACATAGGAAAGCACTTGAATGAGTCCTTCCCAATGAACCTTTCTTGGTTGTTGTGCAAATCAGGAGAGAAGTCTAATTGCAAAGGTAATATTTGGATGTGTAACTGTGAGATAAATCAACTTCTCAATAAGTCTTCTATATATGTTAGGATTTTCTAAGATCTTAGATGTGCCATCTTAAAAAGGAGGATTTTGTGAACACCTTTAGGCTCACGCCTTAAAAGTTTGGTTTTCTCTAATAGATCTAGAACATACTTTTTTTGTGAAAGAGAAACTTTTCCCTTGGTGTAAGTAAATTTTATATAAAGAAAATACATAGGTTGTCTCATATCTTTGGTGACTAAATGAGCAATAAGATGCACCTTTATTTTTACCATGCTCATCGAGTCATTATCTATCACTAAAATATCATCCATATAGACAACAATAATGATGTGTCTAGCTTTTGTACTTCTTGCAAAGATAGGATAATCTGTTTGGCACTTGGTAAATTCTCTCTTAATAACAATTCACTAAACTTTTGAAACCACGTTTGTAAACTTTGCTTTAGCCCAGAGATTACCTTTTTTAGAAGACATATCATATTCTCCCTTTAAGTAACATATCTTGTAGGGTGCTCTATTAAGGTTTACTTGTGTAGATTGTCAGACATGAAGGCATTTTTGACATCTAGTTGATGCATTTCCTAGGATTGATTGATAGCAATTGAGAATAAAACTCTGATGGAATTTAGATGAGAAATTGAAAAGAATGTCTTAATATATTTAATCCTATAAGTTTGAGTGAAACCACGAGCAACTAAGCAAATTTTGTACCCATCTATAGTACTATCTAGCTTATATTTGATTGTATATACCTAACATCTAGTGGCAATCCTTGCATTTGATGGTTTGGGAACTAGTGTTCATGTTTGCAAAGCGTTCATGTTTGGAAATTAAAGCGATCATCTCCTCATCCATAGCTATCCTTTATTGGGGTAACCGACAGTTCCTGAAGTAACATTAAGAGTAAAAGGTTCAAAGGCTTATTGATAAGTGAGTATAGGTAACAATGTTTGAAATAGGACGTGTAGTACAGGTTTTGATATCTTTGCATAGGGGTATAGGAAGATTTGTAGTGTTTGGTGGTGGTGGAGGACCATCATTCGAGGGGAGATTGGAAGGGTCCAAAGTAGGCAACGACATGTGGTTATTGATGATATATTTGAAGGGACTATGATGCTTGTGCTAAGGGTGGAGCCATTCACAATCTTGGATCTAGTAGCATAGCTAGCATTGGAAAGGGAACTCCTTTAGTAGTATCCTTGTTGGGTTTAAAGAATAATTGAGACTTTAAAAAGATAACATTAAAAGATACAAGGAAACACTTGGAAGGAGGATGATAATAGCGATATCCTTTTTGAATATGAGAATGTCCTACAAAAACACACTTAATAGACTTGGGAGTAAGTTTGTCTTGACCTAGAGTGAGATTATGAACAAAGGTAACACAACCAAAGACATGCGAGGTAAGAGAGAATAACTCATCGTTAGGGCAAAGACGATGCAGAGGTATTTCTTCCCTTAATATGTCTCAAGGCATCTTGTTGATAAGATAAGTGGTAGTAAGCACAATGTTAGACCATAAGTACATAGGAACTTTCATATGCATCATGAGAGTGCAAACAACATCTAGAATATGTCGATGTGTATATTGCACCACCCTATTCTATTGTGAGGTATGTGCACAAGCAGTTTGATGAATGATGCCAAGAGACTCGCAAAATTGTTGATGTGCACTCTATTGAAATTCTAAAACATTATCAGTTTAATTTTTTTTTAGAATAGTAGCATAATGATCATGGATTTCATTAAAGAATTTTGTGATAATATCCAGAACATAAGATATGTTTTTCAGCAAATAAACCCAACTAACACAAGAGTAATCATCAATGAACACAATATAGTATTTGAAGTCAGAAATAGATGAAGTTCTAGCTAACCTCTAAATATCACAATGAATAAGATAAAAGGGACTATTACAGATGATCTACAAATTTACACTAAGCACCCCTATAAATAACAAAAACACCTACAACTCTAACAGTGTCTTTTCATATTAAGTTGGTAATGTAGTCTTCATTACATTCTAGCCAATACCCTTTGTTTAAGTCATATATATTGTCATTAATTTATGGTCCGTAACTTATGTTCAGGTGGATATTTTCATGGGCGCAATGATCTAACATATGGAGTTGACATTGATCGAATCCGCTGGTTGGGTGTGCTACAGGTAATTTTTGAGTAATCAAAATCTCCTTGCTTAAATTGGCTGCAGTGACAGTTGATTGTTGTTAATATCAACAATTTAGTTAATCAGCTTATATACTAATCTGTTTAGGAATTTTGCTGAAATGTTGGTCTGCTCACTGTTGTCTGAAATTTCATGACAACCTGTTAGGTAATTCTTTGTACGGACTATATAATATATGATCTGTTAGAAACATGGTAAACATGATGGTTTGACATAGTTTTAGTTTGATGAAAGAAAGTCAGAAATTAGTTCTAAATTAGAATTATGGAGAGACACTTTAGAGTCCAAAGGATTTAGATTAAGTAGATTAAAAACTGAATATATGGAATATTGGTTCAACATAAATGGGAATAATGATGATGTGATATACTTGGGAGATGTTTGTGTAGGAGGGAAAGAGAGGGAAAGGAGAGTGAATGGGATTTTCTATTGTTTGTGCAGGAGGGAAAGTAAGGGAAAGATATTTTGAAGCTTCTAGTGTATAGATACCATGGCTTTTCTTATTTTCCTTGCATCTGCTGATGGAAAGCACAATCACACCCCTTTGTAGAAGTCTCGTGTGTACTCAATTTCATCTTCATAGAAATGGACAAGAGGGGGAATTGACTCTTGCACAAAGCTCGATCATCATGAGACATTGTTACCACTCATAGAAAACAAGACTTACCATGTGCCCCTTTGCGAAAATCTCGCACAACACCTCTTGAGATTAGGATCTTTAGAAACTAGTAGAAATTGTCAAGCGTCCATTGCATTAACACTCACAAGCCTCTACTGCTTGCGTTGGTCCCCTTCTATGGATTCTAGGTGTACAAACATGCCTCTTTTTTTGACTTTTCATTAGTTTTCATGTTTTAACTTTTATAAATTTCTTTTTATGCCTCTTATATGGACATGATCAAACTACTTAGTGTTATCTAACATGATTTTTTTGAATTATCAGGTGCAAATCATACCTCTACTTTGGATGAAGTTTTCATTTCTTAAATTATCTCTTCAGGTCTTGTCACCCATCCATATTTACATCAGGAGATGATAGCTTAACCTTTTATACATGTTTATGTTTAACAACCTAACCCTTTGTACTATATAATATAGCTAAATGAATAGATATTTTGTACAATTTCTCTTTAATTTTGGAGTATTCTTTTATCTACCCTACTTTAATTATTTGAATTATGTCTTCTATAATTTCTCTAATGTTAGTTATTTTAGATTCTATGGTATAACTTTACTCTTCTTGTATCTAGTCTTAGCATAAGTCTTTTGGACTCTTACTTTATCAAAAGTTTAAAACTTTCGTCAACTAAGACTGTGTTACTTGTGAATAATACAAAAACAAAATCTAGTGCAGAAGACTCCAACAAATGTTAATTATGACTTTATAAGTGGGTCCTATCATACATGGTACCTTTAATGGATAGACTCATTGCAAGGATTTGAAGTTTTGAACTAGGCCCTGTCATAAATATCAAAATATGACCACAAGGTCACGATGAACCAATTTTGTTTATTTGTTTATAAGTGGATCCTGTGATGATATGAAGTTCATGTGTGGCTTCAGTCTTTGGTCACTGTTTGAGGCGTTCACCAACTTTGTTGTTGTCCTTGGGGTTGACTTTAGTCTTTTTACTTTGCCCTTGTTGGCTATCTTGTTTTCCCTTTATTGGCCTTTTTTTTCTTCCTAGGTCTAGGTGTCTTGTTTTAGTGGGTTAACCCTATGAAGCCAGTTAACTCCATTTTAAGTTTTGGTTTCAGCTTGGTTAAGGCTTGCATAGGTTCCTTGATTTTCTTTAGATTAATATATTTCCTTCGTTACTGATAAAAAAGTTACCTTGATAATTAGTACATTTTGAATGTCACCTTTATTCTTAAATAGGTTCCGAGGTGCTCTTCCATTGTTGATTTAATGTCTTTTAGTTTTAAAAATTATATCAAAAATGTAGTTAACCACCTAGCCCCTACTTCACTAATGCATTTGCAAATCTCAATGGGACATCATTAGGTCCGATGGCTTTTCTAGATTCCATATTTGTAGCTTATTTCGCCTCAATTGTTCCAATTCTTCTAAGAAAGTTTTTTTATTGATTGTTAGTGTCACTGCACAAATCTCTCATATTTGAAATTTGAAACTTCATTAAAAGTTTATTAAAGTATCTACACCATGATCATCATTTTGTGGGCTAAGAACAAAATTCAAATAGCACAAAGTAACACACTTCCAAAAAAAATTGCACAAAGTAATTTGTATAAAGGTGTTATCATAAGAAGTGCATAAATGGATATCAAGATATAGAGTTGTCTACTGATCTGATATGAGCTATAAAGTATAATCTTCTATTACTCATGAAGTTGAGGTATTTTCTTGCTCATTTTTATCATATAAGTTTTTTTTGATGGGTAAAAGGGTTAATCTTGTTATCAATAAGAGAGATCCCATTTTTTATGTAAGTTTGTGAAAATTTTGGAGCTGATGACCATGCCCAAATGTTGATAGGAGTTTATGAGTACAGATCTTTACAAGATAGCATCATTTTTACATTGATGGTCATTGCTGCAAAATGCTTTTGCAATTTCCATGGTCAAAAAATAAAACCTGTTTTGCAACAACAGTGTTTGTTGCTAGATGCTCTTTTGTTAATTTGTTTTGAATTTTCATTTCTTACCATTTTTTAGGAACACAATATTCAATTGATTACTGAAATGCTTATGAAGTATAATTTTCCAACATACAATTTTTGAGAAAAAAATGTTCCCACACACAAGCCAAAAAGATATGAAGGGTTTTCCGTCAAGATTTTCTGATGCTATGATTTGTTTGAAAGATGGGTTCAATCTCTAATCATAAGCTAGGTCCGTTCATGGAAACTTTCTTCATGAAAGCTTCTATATATAATATCTTAATTTATATCTCGCGTTCTTTAAGAAGGATCAAAATGTGGATCCTATCATGTTTCTTCATTATGGCTCATTTTTTACTGTAATTATTTGTATTTTGGGACGTACTGGGAATTGCTGGGTGTTAACTAAACAGCATGTAATAATGTATACTTGTTTTATAGAAATAAATACAACCTGATGTGTTTGTTTTAGCTCTCAGAGAATAGCCATCGGATACTTTATTGCAGCTGTTTCTGAGATATGGCTTGTGAAGGATCTCTCAGTGGATTCACCGGCAACATTCATGAGGAAATATTGCCTTGAATGGTTTGCAATATCCTTTGAATTTTCTCATAGTACTAATGGAAGAGTGGATAAATCTTTCCATAGAAACAGTTTTTCATGCTTCCACAAAGTTGAACTAAATTCTAATTTTTTGTACATGCACGTTGAATATGCTATATGTCGTTCAATAAAATGATCATCAATTTATTGCTAAACATATTCTACAAACCCAGGAGATATTCCATTTCCTTAATGTTGTATGCTGTCGTGATTTCTCAAACAATCCAAGCAATACAATTGGCCAATATTTGTTAGAAGTGTGAGACCACATTTTAGAAAGTACAAATATAGCAAAAATGTAAAAATCTGGAAGTTATAATAAAATATGGCTCTTTTTGGAATCTGTGCTTAGTCTAGCACTAATGGCACATTAAACAAATGGAATAGACTTCTTATCAAGCAATATTGAAAAGTGACATCAGAATCCAACAATTTGTTGATGATATCTATCTATTAAATGATGGTGAATAAAATGGATGATATCTATCTATGACTACAAATAGTGAATAAAATATTGCAATGTCAAATGCCCAAAAAATGCGTAGATAGTGTGAGAAAAAAATAGTTTCGCTGGAAATTGTTCATTATCGAGAATGTGTAATTCTTGTAGGAATGTTATTTATTTATTTATTTATTTATTTTTAAGGAATGGATAACTAGTAAAGGTGCTTTAGAAACACGGTCCTATATTTTTCCTTGGGTATTGAAAGTTCGAGTTTGGGAAATCTATCTATGACTACAAAACTATTTGATTGTAACAAATGTTCAAATGGCACTTGGCTACTTGGAGAAATGCAGACAACCTTGATCTTCACCAATGATAATTTTTTAACGAGATAATTTCTACAAGGAGCAGCAATGATACAAGTTTTTTTGCCGTAAAAATCAGATGTTTTGCAGCCAATCAAAATTTGGTGTACAACTATAGCTCTATTTGGGATAGAGAAACATGTGGTTGGAAGGAAGTAACATGTAAATTGTGAGATAACTTTGATCCACAGAGGCAAGTTGACTTGTAGTATACTGTTGGTAACGACCCCTAAGGACCCAATCATACAAATAATGGACATAGCAGATTTTATAGGGAAATTATTCCTTCAAAACTGAAGTTGAAAAAATTTGGTTGTTTTGCTCTCCACAAAGAACTATGAAGTCAGTGTCAAGGTTCCCAAAATGGGGTTTAGAGAAGGTCAATTTGTGTGGTCATACCTCCGAAAATAGAAAATATATCTTGCTCCCTTTCACCATTTTAAAATTCCATAGCTACGTTGTGGGAAATCTCTTCTGAATTTGTCCATACATATGATTCACATTCATGCTTAAAAATGCTATAAAAAACTACTTCATTCCAATACATGAATTCCAGAATGGAGGATCTTGCCACTTTACTTGAAAAGGTCAGAGAAATCTTAGTGGCATTATCTTTGTAATAATCTGAAGTGAAGGTAACATTGTTTGTGATTTGGTGGATCACTTGTTCAGTCTGGCAGTTCTATGTCAACATTCCCATTTTTTATGCAACAGTACTTTCTTTGTCAGAATGGAGCAGGCAATGGATGAAGTAAGCTCAGTAGACTCTGGTAAGCTAGACAGAGGTGTAGACTCTTCGAAGTAACCTCAGTCATCTTATCATCAAAGAATATTAGATAGTTATCAAGGAGATAGAAAAATGTGGCGTGTTTTATGAAAATTATTAACAGTAAATATTATAATTAAAGGTGTTTGAAGACTGCAGATTTGTCTGTGCAGATGCGAATAATAATGAAGTCTATGATGCTTGTTGAAAATATAAGCTTGGGGATAGTAGAATAATATATTCCTTGAAGTTGACAGGTGAATGCCCTCTAATTTTTGTGACTTGGGAAAAGGGAGATGGTATGGTAAGTGCTGGAATCATAGAAGGGGTGGATTTTTCTATACCCTTGATCACAGTTCATCATTGAAAGACTGGGAGATGGAGAACTTCCAACTGTGGAAATATGGAGATGCTAGTTTTGAAATTGTTGTTTTCTGGTCACTTCTTGGCGTCCAAGTGCTATAAAATGATTTTTGAAAAGGATCTTCAAGATTGGAAAAGGATCTTCTTGGCATCCAAGTGGTTTTAGAAGTGATGTTGTAAACTCAAGGTGCATATTTTGCCTGGTTTGAAGGGGAATGCTTGCTGGCAATATGTTTTCATTGGTGATGCCGCCATGTTACATTCTTGGTAACAGGAGGTTTTCAACTGTGATGGTACCTACACATGTGACCAACCTCCTAACTGTTCTTTGGAGAAGACAAAACAGTCAAGGGATTGGAATGTCTTGATCTACCTATGCAATCACAAATAGATATTGTCCTTTGTACGAAAGTCTTGAATACAAATGTTTGCATATTGTCAAGGGTACCTTATGGGTCAGTACAGTCAAATCATATTGTTGACTAGCAAACTTGCCACAAATAATGTTTGGGCCCAAAACTAATCAGGCTGTGTCAACCCAATATGCCTGTTGACATCTATACAAATGTCAATTAGATTATTAAAAATGTGTAAAGTCATTTTTTATCAAATACTTCTCCTCATGCCATTGGTAATTATTTTCCATTTTCCTAGTATACATTTTAACTATTTCCCTTTCCAAGGTTGGTGATGATCTTACTTTGCGTAAGTTACATTGGATTGCTATATGGTATTTATGTTCCTGATTGGAATTTTGAAGCTTCACGTCGGTCCAATGAAACAGTAGGTTGTTTATGCTCTTCTTCTATTTCCATATTTGGTTTTGCAAAATGCATTATTATTAATGAATCTTGTGTTATCTTCGTTATTCATCAAAATTTTTCTTTGTCATTCTTAAGATTCGATACTCAGACGTACATTAAAGTATTAAACACATGATGTTTTATGCTGCATAGATATGCCAAAAGATCTATATCAAAACCTTTTAGACGATATCCAAATAAAGAATCATGGTTTACATGAATGTGGTTTGTATATTATATAGATATTCTATTTCTGAAAGCAGTGAGTCAAAGTTCATTAACTCAATGAAAAAAGGATTTGCTCAGAAGATGTAAAACTTAACAGATGATTGGACTATCAACATCATAGATAAAAGGAAAAAGCAAAACAAAAGACAAAGGCAGCATAATCAAGCAGGAATAGATGCCTAAACCAAACAATCATCATTTCAAAAGTTGTGAAATATTAGACAACTTTTATTGATGAAAGACAAATCCTCAGTGGTTTCACAAATGCATTGAAACAAGATGAGGGCAAGATTGCCAAGTATTCTTTGGAAATTGAACATAGAGAAGGTGTATGTTAGTGTGAATTGGGGCTGTTTGTAGCAAGCAATGTGTTATATTGATTCAATACCAAATTGCATATCTATATTGAATAATATGTTAGCTTAGCCAAATTTTGTATTATGGTCAGTGGTTCTCCAGTGGGGCATTTCAAATGTGGTTGTGGCTTGAGACAGAGACCCATCATCCCTTCTTCTGTTTTGCATTTATCACAGAAGTATTTGGGTGGATGTGTACCAAGGTGCAACATAGTGATCTGATTCATGGCTTTGCCATTGACGGGGAATCTATAGTACACCCACGTTTACAGTGTGCAGCTCTGATGTTTTGTGGTACTGAAAATGAATAGATTGGGTACCTTTTTACCTACTTGGCTTCTTCAGCATGTATTCAGGGATGAAAGTCAACTTTCATAAATCCACAGCAATTGGGATCAGAGCCAATGAGGAGGTGGTGCAACAGGCAACAGAATTCGTTTTAGGTGTTGAGTTGAAATTCTCCCAGTTAAGTATTTGGGTCTTCCTTGCACTTGGAAAGGGTTAAGCACTAATGATTGGAGATTATTTATTGATTTCTTTGAAAAATACTTATTTGTTTGGGCTGACCATTTCTTGTCCTTAAGAGAGAAATTGGCACTCATTTTTGTGGTGTTTGCAAACCTATTATTCACTAGTTTTCATTATTTAGGATCCCAATTGGTGTTGTCAAGAGGCTTGAACAAATCCAGAGTCAGTTTCTTTGGATTGGTGACAAAAAGAATAATGCATTTGGATTTCATGTGATTGTGTGGAGAAACTTTCAGAGATTGTCCTGGCCTAAGAAACCTTTTCTCCATGAACCTGACTTTTCTTGGGGAGTGAATTTGGAGACTGGGTGTAAGTTAGGAGGGATCAGTCTCATTATGAAGTTGATATTGGGGAAGATGCCAGGGAAGGGGAAGGGTCATTGTGAAAGTGGGATCCCATTTGGGTTGGTTGTTGAGTTTGTTTCGGCTACTCTGGAGGCTGAGCAAGTATCAGGATAGCTGGATTGGCTATGCAGCTTTTGATAGTTTAATCTCCTCATTATCCAACACTATTGCTTCCACCTACGTGATTATATCGGGAGTGTTTTAACAATTCTGCAACATCATTTTTGAAAAGAAAAAGAATTCTGTAACAGAGAATGTGTGGGACGTCTGTTTTAGGAGGAATCTTATATACATGAAGTTTACTGAATTTTCAAGACATCTAATTTTGAATTTTCATGGTTCCCTTCTTTCTACAAGGCTCAACTCACAGTAGTGGCCTTGGTGCAAGGGTGGCAAACTCTTAATTAAGTTGTTATACCATATCCTTACATATGGCCTAGAGGGGAACAAGGGTGGGGCACTGAAAATTGGTACGGAACATGTGGGTCTCTTCCATGGTTAGGTTTTTCTAATGGAGTATTGATTGAACAGGATCTATAGAGGTGATGATATCAATTGGCTAGCACGTGTCACTTTTGCCATTAGCATGTTGGGAATTGGCAGTTTTTATTTTTCAGATGTCCTTCCATTTCTCTGGTGGCATATTGATTGAACCTACATGGAAACATAAGATATTCAATAAAATGGTGAAGCAGTTGAGAAATGCATGGGGTGATGCTTGGATGGATAAAGTGGCTCTCTTTCTCTTTCCTCTCTGCATTCTGTCTTCATTTTGTTGGGCTTCCTTGCTTGGAAGTCCATGTTTCTTGTTGCATTTCTTGGCCATGTCTACAGCCTGTTTTGATTGCTTCTACCTCTTTTTGCTTGATTTTAATAAATTCTGTCATTGTTCAAAAAACATTACTAAATGGAGCATTTCAAACACAATCCCTTGTGTCATGAACTGCTTGATAATGCTCTTGATCATTGGCAGCCAATTTAATGACATTTTCAATAAATCTTTACTTTCCAATTGAATAGTTTGCACCCAAAAATATTTAATTTCTTTCCTTCCATCCCACAAAATTTCCAAAGGCAATAACCACTGTATCCTTTACCAGTTTTCTCCTTTCCTTCCAATATTCTGAATTTGATCCTTATTGCCCATAAGGTCTCAACTGAGTTAACTGGTTCGCAATCTGTTCTAACACTTTCCACAAATCATTAAGATCCAAACAGTTGATGAAAAGATGTCACACTGATTCACTATTGTTTAAACAAAATACACCTGAGCAAGATGCCAACCTCATTAGAAGCTCCAATTCAGCTAGTACACTTCCATTTACTGCAGAACTTTTGTAGGGACTAAAGGATTCCACATGTACCTAACCCATAAAATTTTGTACAGGGACTTGGCCAAAACGTAGCTACTGTTTGACTTATGACTGTTGGCTATGGGACTAATAGTTTCACTCTAGGTGTGCTAGGGAGCACGTAACTGGCTCCAAAGTCACACAACTTGACACACACTAGTGCTTTAAGAGGATTAAATGTGCCTTTGTTAAGTTTGAACTTTTGATGCAGTGGTAAGTCAGTTTTAAAAATTGGTATCAAAGTTTGAAGGTCACATATTTGAGCCTCGACACAGGAAGGGGGGAATTGTTGGCCGTGGAACCAACAGTTTCACTTCGAGTGTGCTAGGGTAGGGAGCACATAACTGACCCCATAAGTTGCACAACTTGGACATGCACTAGTGCTGATGTGTCTTAGTGATCCAAGCTGTCTAGGGTGAAAGATCTTCTGATTCTAAAATTTCAGAATCTTTCAATATTTTAGTCATTTTAGATGGTTTAGTCATTCTGAGGATTGTCAATCATTTTAGATAGGGCAAGACTGTAGGTCTGTACACCTTGAAGATATTTGAAAACTAATCAAGATGAAAGGCGAGCACAAGGCAGCACCCTTCGAGCATGATTGAGGTGACAGGCAAAAGACAAGGTGTTAGTCTGATTGAAGTAAAGTGATAAATGATATAAAAAAAGGAATTCATATGGCAATAATGATCTACTTATTTAACTAGATGATAATATAATCAAATGGTATAAAAACTACAATACAAAAAAATACAATATTGATAACATACGTTGTATGTCTTGTAGTCATATTATACAATATTGACTATTTAAAATATTCTAACAAATAAATGGGATTTCAGTAGTATATATAGTTTCTTTTGCATGTGTGTGTGAAGAAAATGTGTAGAGAGATAAAGAGGATAAATTTCTATGTATCTAGAAATAATGAAACATAAACTGATCATTTGTATGACAAATTGAAGAGATGAAGATGAAGATAAAGATAAAGAAGAGAAGAGAGTGAAGAACTAAACACCAAGAATACATGAAAAAGAGGATATGGAAATAGAGTAGAAGAACAGAAAAGTAGTTGATGTTGAGCCAAAATAGAAAATAAAAATATAGAATAAAAGAGGAAAATAAGATAAACAAAAGTACTGTTACAAGTATGTGGCATTTCCTTTTCCACTAGTGAAATATATGTGAAAACTATATGTCAAGAAACAATTAGAAAAATTAAGATTAATGTTAGTACTTTTTATTTTAAAGTAATTTTAAAATAAAAGGATAATATTTATTAGGTTAATTGTGTTTACAAAGTGACATTGTAGTTGTTTTTAATGCTGCTAGTTCAAAAAATAGATCAGTTTACTTCTAAAGTTAGTGCAATAGGTTCTAGTGAAAATGTATATGAAAATTTTATGATGAAAAGCATTTTATGGTTGTTGATTTGTGCTAATAGAAATTAATTAATGAGAAATATTAGATTCTATAAAATATTAGCAAGAAGTGTATTTGTATTACCTAAGTAATTTAAGTGATCAATCTATAACTATCAGAAGAAAACCTGACAAAAGAAAAGTAATATCTTCCAAAAATTAGTGCAGAAGAATTAAATAGAAAGTGCATTAACTAAATAAATGAGAATTTCCACTCTGCAAAACGTCATTCCATGATGTTTTGGTCTAAGGAATTCAACTTTGATTTTGTATCTAACTTTGATATATTGGAAAACTGACACATGTTGGGAAAACTTCACTGCATCGAAGTCATATTGGCAGAAATATGTTAATTTGTTAACAAATTACCATTCGACATTGATTTTAATGCTGTTTTGACAAGTTAAAAACGAACGTGTGTTGGTGAAATTTTGATGACACGTATCAATGCTTAATTCTATGCTTTGGGCCAACAACAATCTAGAGAGAAAACTACTGATGGAATTTTTACACATGACTGCCAATTATTTAAATTCAAAACTTATAATAATAACACTCAATCGTAATATCTATTGGAAGAGCCACTCTTGGGCAAGGCGGGGAATGTGCCCCACCATATTTTTTCCTTTCTGCTTTTGATGTATGTTTGTCTATACACACATGCAATGAAAATTAAATTTAGAATATTTTTAAAAAATTATTCGTTTTATAACTCTGAATCAAAACTTTTTAGTCAACCATTGGTGTGGTATGCTATTTTATTCACAGAGTGTCTACCTTAAAATGTTATAATGAACTTATTTGAAATGCCTAAAATCTTATAAAGATGATAAGTTGACAAAGACACTAGTTCAAACAATTGAACAAATATATTATATTTGAGGAGTGTCATAATTTATTATTTTGAAATTATTTATATGATAATTGATTTATTATTGAATAGGTTAAGCAATCATTTGAATAAAAGGAACACAAAGTTATTTTTATTTACGTCTTGATTAAAGTAACTGAGGTGAAATAAAGTTTTTTTTTGTATGTTAGCTTTTAATTGATGTTTTTATATTATTATATTTTGTAAAATTTATTAAGATAATATTATACTTTTAGTCCTCTGACTAAAGAAGAATCCTAGATCTACCACTGGTAATATGCCTATCAAATTGAATTGCAATAAAAGTACAAGTAGACAAAAAAGGAATACACTTGGAACTATTGAGGAAGGATTCAAAAATCAATCCAGATTGGCAAAATATCATCAATCCATCTTGGTTTTTGATTTTTGTCGATCCCAAAACCTCATGTATTATTGGATCAAATGATCCATCCTTTGGAATCGGTGTAAGATGACAGATCGTTTGATTTTTCAAAAGGATTAAGTGATCCCTTGATGGGTTCTCCATTGAAGTTGCCGTTGATCATCAAAGTGTCTGTTGACTACTAAAAGCTTTGTTGGAAGCTTTGCCATAGTTTGTAATAGTAGTAACTCATTAGGGTTTTTGTTGGGAAATGGGATGGATGAGGAAGGAGGGAGGGTGACAAACATGTGAGTGGAAGAAAAAAAAGGAAAAGAAAAAAAGAAAAAAAAGGAAAAGAAAGAAAAAGAAAAAGTGAAAAAAGAGAAGAAACAAAGAAAAAGGAAAAAAAAGAGAGAAGTGACAAATGGAAAAAAAGTACAAAAAATGATAGAATTATTAGAAAATCATGATATTTTTGTAAATATTTTTTAAAAAATTATATTTTCTTATGAATAACATTCCTCTTTTATATATCTTTTCTATGCTTATTTTTTTAAATTAATTCAAGTGAAAATTTGTTAAAAAGATATTAACTATATCATAGGAATAAAAATTTATAGTTATTCTAAAATTGTATAGTCCATAAATTTTTTAATTATGAAAATCATGGAATACATGCAACTACCATATCTATATTTAACTGACATTTTATGCATGATAATTATATAAAAAATTCATCTTGGTGTGTTTATATACTTATTATATCTTTATTTATTTTATTTTTGAGTTTTAAGTTGAAATTTGAAATGTTTTAACCATTTTCACAAAAGTATTGTTTTTTCACTAATACGATTTTCAATATGTTTCCTTTTTTCGAAGAATTGATCTTCGATATGGTATTGATATTTGAAACATTGCTATTAAGTAACAAAAAAAACACAAAAAACTTAAACATTCTATCATCTACCTTATTTATTTTAACTTTTTAAGGAGTATATAAATAGGTAAAGTTGTTCCATGTAACCAATAGAAACCAATATAAAAAATATCAATTTAGAGTAATTCTACCTTTTCGTTCCTTCTTGAGTCCTCAACTAATTGTGTTCTTTATATAAAATTCACTATAATCAATTTTTTAAAAGTTTATATGATATACAGTTTATACATCAGTTTTGTAAGATATCAATCTCATGATGATTCCTCCTAATTTCATTTGATCAAATTAAGAAAATATAATTTGAAAAGATGGATCTATACCCATATGACTTGTGACTTGTGGTTACCTGTGGTATTGATCCCACTTGCATTAAAAAAATGAACCACTAAAGATGGTTGATGCTGAATGCTTTCATTTTATTGTTAGGTTGTCAAGAAAAATAGTTTCATATTGGAAACGATAAGTAGAATTAAGACTTTTATATCACTTGTGAGTTTTTTTCCATTAGTCAATTAATTTTAATAAAGTCCACAAGGTATCAAAACTAGTCTATACATGTTACACGTAAGACGTTTGTAGGGTATTTCAATGAGGAGTTCATAAATGCAGGAGTATGTCAAATAGTCTCACATTGGAAACGATGAATGTAACTAAAACTTTTATATTATTTGTGTCTTTTCTCACTAGTCAATTGATTTTAGTAAGGTAAAATCCACGTAGGTTATTAAATCATTGGTGTCACTTCACAATTGCTTTCTAAGCAAAGAAGGTTGTCAAATTGATCTTTCAAACTTCTCAAGTAAAAACCCACCTCACCCATGCAGGAAATCCTTACCTAACACCAAAACCCAGAACCAATTCCATCCCCCATACCCCAACCCAATCAACACAACCACCTCTGTTTTCCTTGTCATGGCAATCAACCTTTAGTTCTCTCCAAAAAGTGATACTTTCAAACATTCTCAAGCCCCACCATCCCCATGGCATCATGCTTAGTTATTGTTGCTAGGGACAGAATTCGAACAAGCATCACCAGTGCCTCCCATATGCTCCATCAATAACCAGGGAAAAGGGTAAGAAAGAGATAAAGAAGGTGAGGAAGGAGGCAGGGATTAGGCCATGGGAGTGACATACCATTGACTTAAGTTAAAAATTCTGTTTGTCATGGTTAACTCTGGTAGAAGTTGTTAGTCAGTTGAGGAATGTAATAAACTCCTATAAATAGCATACGTTGAGGTGGAAGACGCCTCAAGCAAATAGTTAAATTCCCTTTTTCCCACACATTCCATGTGTCTTGTGTGGTAGGCTGGGTGGACACCATCAGTACCTATCTTCATGCTGAATTTCATTGTTGGATGTTAGGAGGCTCTCCACTGAAGCCGACCCAACACAATCCCCATTTCCAAACACCAATTATCCTCAATTCTTTGCAACTTCCATCCCTAGCTTCTTCCCTTCCTACTCTTAATTCTAGTCAGACTATTATTGCGAATGTACATAGCAACCACCATCAAAATAGGGCGTCAGTGCAGCAAAGGACAGCTTCCTTCTGTAATTCATCATTCACTCCATCTAAGGGCTCACAACAGCATCACCAGTGCCTCCCATAAGCTCCATCATTGTGTTCCTCTTTCATAGATCCCCCCCCCTCCCATGCCTTAATCCCTGTCTCCTTCCTCACCTTCTTTATCACTTTCTTGCCCTTTTTCGTTGTTTGTTGATGTTGTCCAATCAATTGAATCTCCTTTATATCCTTCACTGGATTCTTGTTAATTTGATCATGGTTGGTGTTTGTTTTGTTAGCAGAAAGCAGGTATCGATGGAGGACTCTTAGAAAAATATTGTGGTAGATACTTGGGATTCTTGTTTTTGGAAGAAGTATTTTGTGGTAGATATACTCAAGAAGAGTGTGTTTTTCCAGGTTCAATTTTCATTTATTTTTTATTTTTCTTACTCCATTCCATACTTATCATTGGCACCAAGGCACCAAGAAACCTGCACCTATTTCAGAGTTTTTATATATTTGGTACTTGCTCAGATTTACATATATTGATAAATTCTGTTAAATGATAACAAAATTTCACCAACCAATAAGTCAATAACAAAAAAGGTGCTTAACTAAATCAAATCGACAACAAATTGATCCAAAGCTAAGTACCAAAAACCATGCAACTTAAAAGTTCTTCAACAGTCAAATCAGAGTTCAATCCATTGTTTTTCATTGTCAATGTGTCCTAGTTGTCAATGCTAGGGTTTTATATTTATATCTACCTTAAATAAATAGATCTCTGAAATGAATATAAATTTGAATAAGAATGATTATTGGGACCACCTAAGCACCCCTATGGGTGCTAGGGATGACAATGGATCAAGAACTATAGTCTGCAAGGATGGTGGATTAATTTTTCACTTATTACGATCCCACTAGCCCAGTGAGGCAGCAATAGTTAGCAACAGTACAATGTCAATTGATACTCTTGTGCTGTATCATTCTACCCCTTACTGCACGCTAAGAGTTTAACTAGCTTCTTGAAGTCATTGTTTTTCCTTGAATACCCTCCCATTTTGTTTTTTCTAAGCCAGGCTTTTCGGACCATTTTTTTCATGAAGTCAGGGACATCATATCATTCCCGTGCCACCATTCCATTGAAGATCTCACGCCAGGGTGCAATGGTTGGCCTGTTGGCCAACCCAAAAATAAGTACCATTAATCTTCTTCACAGTTTTGGCAGGATGAATAGGTCGGATGATACTCCCTTTCTTCAAAGCTTACTCAGAGTGTGCCATGATGGAGGCACTTCCATCCAAAGATTAATACGTATTTCAAAGTTATTTGGTTGTTGCTTTAGTTAAAAATGAATATATAAAGACATAATATGGGTAAAATAATGTCAAAAGACATGTTTTTTTAATTTTTGAAGCCTAGGCTAGCTGCCCAAGCATAACACTTTGGTTCTTTAGCACCTTAATAAGTATGCTTTTCCCTGGTGTTAGTGTTCAATACATTCTTAAGCCTTCTACTTAAGCCACTAGTCATGTTTACGTGATAATTTTTTTCTGGATAAACGGTTCAAAAAGTGTTTTGGCTGCTGCTTCATTTAATTAAAAAGCTGCAAACTTTTACCAATTTGTTATGTGCTTTTATTATTGTTAGGTACAATGTGGACTGAGGGGTAGCCTTAGTCCTCCGTGCAATGCTGTTGGCTTGATTGACAGATTTTGCCTTGGTGAAAGGCATCTTTATCAGCAACCTGTATATATAAGGACAAAGGTTTTTGACATTATTTATATTTTCTGATATAATGCCATTTTTAACATTTTTTAAACCATTAAAACTTCATCTTTACATATAGGAATGCAGTACTAAATCTCCTGATTATGGACCTCTGCCATCAAATGCCCCTGTATGGTGTCTTGCTCCGTTTGACCCTGAAGGTATTCTGAGGTTTGTTGACAAGCATCCATCTTAAATCTTAATTATATAACCGTGCCTGCTTTACACTTTCGCTAGATATTTTTGACTCATATGGTTTCTTATCACAAGGTAGAGGTGGACCAAGCTTGAGTGGTGATATTGACTGCTAGTACTAATTCATCATGGCTTGGGTTAACTAGTACCTTGGTCTGCTGGCCTTGTCACCTGTATCATTGGTTGGATTTACCTAGCTTAGGTTGCTTGCGAGTTTCTAGATTCACTTCTGTTTCCTTGGTTGAGTGCAAGCAGGGTATAAAATGGACCACGGTTTTCCTAATTCAAGTCAATTGATAACCCATTGATCTGTTGCTGAAGAATGTTTTGTATTTATTATCAGATGGCTACTAATTTTTTTAGGATTACTTGTGCAAATCCCTATGCTAAGCACTGGCAATCAATATGTTGAATCTGTTGATAGTTGGGAGGATCAATGCTCCAATCAAGGAATCAATGCCCTAACCATGCCATGTGTCCTGTTCCTAAGTTCGATATAGCAATTTCTATTGATATGTCAAAATACTCTTGGAAAATGGAAAATGATGTACTGACCAACTTTTCGTACCTGGATTCCACACTTCAATTTTTTAGCCTATGAAATAATTGGTATATTAATCCCCCATGAATGTATGTGTGTTATTATTTTATACTTTTTAATTATTGATGGTGATTTTTCTATTACTCTGGGTTTATTCTCATTTGAATTATTTTTTGACAAAGACCTTGTATCATGAAGATAGAAATTTTATGAACTTAACAAAATCTCATTCTTTTCTACTTATTACACTACAATTAGATTGTTTGATTGGTTTGCAGTTTTAAAAATTAGATTATGCTACGTGACTCTTAATTAGAAATGAATCATGAATTCAAGTTTTCTATATTGGTTTTTCATGTTAATGTATGATATTGAATCCTTTTTCAGATTATTTTGTTTATTAGAATTTGATTAAAATTTTTATTTTGCCTAGTTTAGTCAAATTTTTCTTATTTGGAAGCAAGGCGGATTTTTATCCCACTAGTTTAAATTCATACGCTAAGGACAGGTGAAATAAGTAATCTAACATAAAAGTAATATGGAGAATTCAATAAAAATGATGTGACAAATCTGTAATTACGAAATATAAAAATAACATAAAAATTATAGAAATAAATAAGAAAAAGTAATATCCACAAAGGATAGAATTAGGTTGTGAAAATAGCATAGGTATTTGTAACAAGAATTTGTAAAAATAACATGATAATATTGCCAAAGTAATATCGACAAAAGTGAAAGAAGAAAAGGATTTAAAGGAATATATAATATAATATGGTATTTCATTTAATGAAGGACATTTTGGGAAATCAAAAAAGGCAGAATCACATCTTGTTTTTTATATAAGAGTATAAAACTATAGATAAGTTACAAATTTGCTTTATATTTGGAAATAGCATATTTGGTGTTCACTTATTTAAATAGTGAAAAAATTGACTGTTTTGGTCATCACCATGGCAAACATGGCGAGTCTGTGTAGTAAGAATGACCATTGCATTTGAAAAGTTTGTGCATTTACCATCTGAGTGGTGCGTATGAAATGCTTCACCCTGCGGATGGAGGGTGTTGACCTTGAGAGGGTGTTTGAGTATTTCTTTGTTCTGTGGGAAATACTCTCAATTAATATTAGTCATTGTACATCAACACTAAGTATTATTTGATAGCTTTTCCCTTCTCTATCAGGACATATATGTATAAACTATAAAGCACATATTTCTAGTTTAATACAACTAAAGTTCTGGTTCTCATTGAAGATTGATTTCAAATTTTAAGCTATCAGGAGAGGTTTTTTGGGTAATGCTTGCATATTTTATTAATAGGCTAAATATTAAAATTAACTTTTCAAGAATTCAAGATTAAGTGCAACTTAATTGCATCTTTCCTGCTGGTTACTGTATGGGTGGGTTGGCCCTTTCCTCCCTGAAACACTTGTATGACCCAAATGGAACTGTTACAACCAGAGGTATCTAAGTACAACAGATTCGAATGAGATTAACACGTGTAGAAGGGAAGAAACAGGAAAGAAAGTCGAGTTCAAGGCTGTCGCAGGTTGGACGCCTTGCTGGGGTTCCAAGCACGCCCAAATGTGCCCAAAACGCAAATGCAAACAAGATTTACGTGGTTCCCCAACTTGGGTACGTCCACGGGTGTTTCTCCTTGGGTTCTTCACTATCTTCAAACGGCGGAGTACAAGAGAGGAGAAAAAAGGAAGAGAGGGATGGTCGACACACCTAAGGTTGGCTCAGTTTCCTCACACAAAGCTCCTCTCGATACAAAATGATTACACACAAAACCCTAATACTCATTTGGGCATTTGGATGGCCTTATATAATGGTTAATCATCCATGACAAAAATGCTCTTACAAACATAATAAGATTCAAGACACATTCAACAAATCTCCACCTTATCTTGAATCGACCTCCACTTAAAACCCAAAGAGAGAGAGAGACACCAACCAAAGGACCCCGAAGGGTCAGCTGCAACAGTAGACATTTAGTAAATCTAAGCAATGCTTGAACTTACTCTCCATAACGTCCTTGGTGAACATATCAGCTGGATTATCTTTAGTGCAAATCTTCAGAATCTTGATCCTGTCTTCATTTCTGAGGAAATGAAACTTAACATCAATATGTTTAGTTCTATCATGAAAAATATTATCTTTGGCAAGACAAATGGCACTGAGACTATCACAATATATATCTGCCTTATTAATTTACCAACTCAAATCGCTAAGTAAGCCTTTCAGCCAAATTTCCTCTTTTGCAGCCTCGGTCATTGCAACATACTTAGCCTCTGTCGTAGACAGTAAAACTGTAAGCTGTAGAGTTGATTTTCAACTTACAACTGACCTTGCAAAAGTGAAGGCATCTAGACAGTGATCTCCTTTTATCAATATCACCTGCAAAATTTGAATCAGTGTATCCAACCATATTACAAGCTTGATCAGCACCATACATCAGCCCAATCTCCTGAGCTCTCTTTAGATACCTGAATATCCTTTTAACAGCCTTCCAATGTTCTCTGCCCGAATTAGACATAAACCTGCTGACAACAGATAAAAGATAAGCCAAGTTAGGTCTAGTACATACCATAGCGTACATCAGGCTTCCAACAGCCTGCGCATAGGGGACTCTTTGCATATCAAGTTTCTCTGCATCTGATTGTGGACACATGATTGACGATAGTTTGAGATTCCTGTCATAAGGAGTAGATATGGCTTTACATGAAGCCATTCCAAATTTACACAAGATCTTTTCAATATACTTGGATTGATTCAAAAATAACTTCCTTGAAGTTCTATCATGCTGAATCTTCATACCAAGTATCTTCCCAGCAGGACCTAGATCTTTCATCTCAAACTCAGATTTCAGTGTCCTTCAACTCTTGTATCAAATCAATATTCTTTGCAGTAATTAATATGTCATCAACATATAGTAACAAATAGACATATGTGTTATCAAACAAGGGCTTCACATAAACACATAATCAAAATTGCTGCGATGGAAACCAATTGAAGTAATAAAGGAATCAAATCTTTTATACCACTACCGTGGAGACTCCTTAAGTCCATATAGGGACTTATTTAATTTGCAAACCATATCTGACCTGTTCTTCACAGCAGACCCAGGTGGTTGTTCCATCCAAATGTCTTCTTTCAAATTTCCATGTAAAAAAGCTGTCTTAACATCCATTTGTTCAAGTTCTAAATCACAAGCTCCAACAATAGCCAAAAGAACTCTGATGGATGTATGATGTACCACAGAAGCAAAAACGTCATGAAAATCAATGCCTTCTTTCTGGGAGTAGCCTTTAGTGACAAGTCTTGCTTTAAATTGAACTCCCTGGTTGCCTTGTGTCCCAATTTTCTTCTTGAAGACCCATTTGCAACCTACAACATTTTTACCATGAGGACGCTTCACTAAAGTCCAAATTTGGTTCTTATAGAGGGACTGAAGCTCCTCTTCCATGGTTGTCACCCACAGGCCAGCATCTGGATCCTTCATAGCAGTTTCATATGTGGAGGGTTCTATAGAATCCTCCACCTCAACAACTACCTGTAGAGCAAAAGCAATCAAATTGCTATAGCCATACCTAATGGGAGGACAGACATCTCTTCTAGGTTGGTCCTTTTCAATTGTCCTAGGTGGTAACTCCTCCACCTCTTCCTCCCTCACCTAGGGTTGGCCCGGCCTCTTCACACAAAGCTCCTCTCGATACAAAATGATCACACACAAAACCTTAATCCTCATTTGGGCATTTAGATGACTTTATATAATGGTTAATCATTCATAACAAAAATGCCCTTATAAACATAATAAGATTCAAGACACATTCAACAAGAACAAAATCTGATGTGCTCTTCAAATTCCCCTATGTGAGCATGACTGTGTAAAAGTGGTCCTTGTTGATGTTTATGTGCTATTTTCTACACAAATTTATCTGGTTAGCATTGATACTGTTAGAGTTTATGTATTAGGGTTTCTAATGTAAGTGAGTTTAGTCCCACATTGGTTAGAGTTATTTGTCATGAGTCTTGTAACCTTTATATAAGGAGGTGAAATCCTTGGCAATACAATAACAACACATCTTCCACCATTTTGAACTTTGTATTAGAGCTTAGGTTTTGAGGGTCTCACATAGGAAAAATAACCCTAGGTGAGAGGAGGGAATGCAACCGTCACCCTCCTCCCTCCCACCCCACATCTCTCTCTCTCTCTCTCTTCCAGTGCTGGCGAAGCTTCTCCTACACTGGCAAAGCTTCTCTCATGTCGCTCTTCTCACGCAGGTCTCTCCTACGTTGATCTTCTGCTGATGTCGAATTGGGTTTTGGAACCACCTGAGTTGGGTTCCACTGCAGTCATGAGTCTCACCAGGTGCTATCGACACCTATCCAACCACCCTTCACTATCATTGTTGATGCATGTCTGCTTGTTCCAATCGCAGTTGTTGGATGCCACCCCTGTCCTTTTGAAGACGACGTTGTTGGTTGTTGTTGCCATCGTCTGCATCGTTAAAGTTGCATATGGGAAAGGGGGAGGAGGAAGAAGAAAGGAAAAAAAAAGTCATGGAGAAGAAAAAAAGTGGTGAAGAAAGGGGAAGGAAGAAAAAAAAAAACAAAAAAAGAGGAGAGAGAGAAAAGGAAAAAATATTATAAAATGGTGGAAGTAAAAAAAAGAAAAAAATTATGAAAAGGAGAAGGAAAAAAAAGGTAGAAAAATGTTTAATATAATATTATCTATCATTTAATATTTTCTCTCTTAGGGTTTATGGGTACCTTACATTTAAAAATCTATATTTTTTTGAGGTTTGTAAATACCTCACTTTTAAAATCCACACTACTTTGGGATTTGTAGAGTTGATGTATTAGGATTTCTAATGTAAGTGAGTTTAGTCTTACATTGGTTAGAATTATTTGTCTTGAGTCTTGTAACATCTATTTAAGGTGTGATCCTTGGTAATACAATAACAACATACCTTCCACCATTTTCAACTGATACAATGTTGCAAAAAATGGAAAATGGTCATTATATGGATTGGAAATTAAAACATTTTTTTTAGAAGCGGAGGTTTGAAGGAAGTATTTTGAAAAGGACAAAGATAAAAAATATAAAAAAATATAAACATACATACAAATAATTGTTACTATTATTGATTGGATAAAAAAATTTAATTTAATCACATGAAATATAATTCAAATTCATATTTTGAATGTGTTACAATTAAGAATAAATATTTAAAGAAATGCAATAAACGACAGAAACTCAAAAAAAAAAATCCAGAAAATAAAAAAAGGCTATTTAAATGGCCAAAAATGGGGAAACTACTGTTTCTCCTTAAAAAGGGAAATGGCAGGTTTTATGAACCTTTTTCCTAGTTTTTATAAAAAGTAAAGAGTTTCGTGTAAAACACTTTTA
>JAMKPZ010003407.1:0-46680 GCA_024699675.1 Amphibolis antarctica
ACTCAGTTGCCGGCCCAATGACCCAGCGGCCCATCCCCCCTGCCGGCCACACAACCTGTTCAGCCCCCTCCTATGCACACGACCGTTCACCTCACCGGTTGCACGACCCAGCAGCCTGTCCCCCCCACCGACCACACGACCCAGCAGTCTGTCCCCTGGCCAGCCACCGACCTGTTCACCCCCTTCCTGCACATGCGACCGTTCACCCATCGGTCACACGACCTGGTTGTCGGCCAAATGACCTGACAGCCGGTCCCCCCCGATGACCCATGCACCCCGTCGTGTGCACACGACCGTTCACCCCACCGGCCATACGATCCGGCAACCGGTTCCCCCACCCCTCCTGCAACCCAGCTGCCGGCCCAGAAGACACTCTTAGTCATAATCTCGTGTTAGGCTGCGTTGTGCCTATTTCGTGCTAGAATTCATGTCGTGTCGACACGACATGAACGACCTGAGGGTCTGACCCAGGCACGATCCACAGCATGAAAATTTTTTCGTGTCAGGCTGTGCTGGCCTGGCCCATTGACATCTCTAAACAGAAGGAAGAACATTTTTGGTGGGGGTGAAAAACATTTTTGGGGGATCTGGTCTTCTAAGTATCCCTAGCTTCGGCACAATCCCAGGGGATTCGGCCTTTGGCAGCCCGCGCAACCTTGAAGGAGCTCCTCTGCTTCCGTGCGACCTAGAACAACCCGACATTCGATGGCCTGCACGACCTAGACTAGCTCAAACTCCAGTGACTTCCGCATAGTACACTCCCAATGATCTTTGGCCTCGACGACCTTTCCTCTGTTGGCGATTCAGGTAGGTCTTCCCTACTACCCTTTAATTTGCCTCTTCGACTTCCGCACAGTACATTCCCAATGGTCTTTAATTTCTAGCAAGTATTGCCCCCAATTCCCTAAATTGCATGCTCCTTGAGTGATTTCCCCTAAATGCTTGCATGATTGAGTGATTGATTACTTGAATTCCTGATTGTTTTGTTTGATTTCCTATATGAATGAAATTATTTCACCATCTTTACTAAAATTAGGGCAAGAACCTACACTCACGTTCCCATTCTTGAAATTTCTTTATGATTCATGGTGGAATTAATAGTTGGATAGTTGTTTGTTAATTTTCAACTATAATCACACAAATTCTTGAATTGTCTTTACATGTTTTGTTGGATCATTGTGGTGACATGCATATTTCTTGCATTTTTTAGATCGACTACACATAATACATTCAAGAACTTCAAGATGAGGGTGGGACTTATTGAAAATGGGGAGAATGCTAGAGATCTAAAGGAATTTAATAATTCTTGTAATACACATGCTATATTATTCAATCTTATGTTGTAAATCCATCATCGGATGTACTTTCTCATTTGTACTGTCAAGTCTTATAAATCTTCTCTTCCTTTAGTTGTAATCACACTCTTCAAATCAATGTAAATTCATCTTAGACCTTCTTGTATTTCTTTTAGTTCATTTTCAGTTTTCTTTTATTTTTGAATGTCATTTCCATTTTCATAATGCAATCGATGATGTATTCAAATTAAATAATTTGAATGTGGCCAATTTAAACAATTAGAGGCTAACTTTTGCTAGGCAAGTTGGGTATCTAACACCTTCCCAACTTGTACCCGAAATGCTTATTTAGAATCTTAAAGGTTTTCTTAGTTTTTGCCTAAAATAAACTAAGTGGCGACTCCGTATTATTTCTTTTTCATTTTGAATCTTTATTCCATTACAAAGAAATATGCTTATAAATTTACATGTTTACAGGATTGATGTTGTAACTTGGCACCTTAGACTTGGCCATTGTGATTTCAACAAACTTCGTGTATTGAACAATTGTGGTTTAATTAGTGTTTGATGTTGGAACAATGTTAATGTTTGTAATGAATGCCAGTATGGTAAAGCAAAAAAATTTCCTTTTGATATTTCTTTAAATTCTGCTTTTGATGTTTTTGATAAAATGCATATAGATGTATGGAGGCCTACCCCTATATGCTTAAGAAGTAGATATAGATATTATCTTATTTGCATTAATGATAAAAGTAGATTTAATTATTTGGTATTATCCTCTTAAGAGTAAAGTAGATGTATGTGATTCCTATGTTCATTTTCATTCCTATGTACAAACTCAGTTCAACAAGACTGTTTGAATCCTCTGATGTAATGGAGGAGGAGAATATCAGTCACTCATTTTAGGGATTTTCTAAATAAGAATGGAACTGTCATACATAGTTCTTGTCCCCATACTCCAGAGCAGAATGGACAAGCTGAATGAAAACATTAAGTTATTACAGAGATGGGACTTAGTAGAAAATCTGTGCCGTGTGTTTTTATTGGTTATGAAAATGAGTTTAAAGGATATAAATGCCTAGATCCAAAGTTGAATAAAGTATACGTTAGTAGACATGTTATGTTCGATGAGAATATTATTCCTTTTAAAGGGAGTGTTGTTCCTACTCTGGCCAACAACCATAATGAGACAAATGATGTGGCTAACACATACATCCAAGAACCTATGTGACTTCTTGTCAAGCGAGAAAGTAGTGACGAAAATCTTGGTGATCCAAATGTTGAAAATAATGTTGATTCTACTTCGACTCATGTCGAGCATGAAGGTCAAGAAAATGCCAGTCCACTGGATGAAAATGCCCACTGTGAAGATGCACAAGTGGATGAGCATGTGAATCAACCTTGAGATACATCTCATGTACTAGCAGGTATGGTCAATAATTCCATGCATGTGCTTCTTGGAGAAGACGTGGAAACTTCCACTGGTATGTCTAATGCAGCTCCAAATGAAACAATTCAAAGTTCTCAAGATAAGCCAATAGGTATGACAACTCGGCCCCAAAGTGGGATCAGAAAACCCAATCCCAGGTATGTGCTCTCTATAGAACTTGTACAATCTCCTAGTGTTCCTAATTCTGTCCAAGAGGCTCTTAATCACGAAGGTTGGAGGCAAGCCATGTGTGAGGAGATGGAGGCTCTTCATCTTAATAATACTTGGCAGTTGGTTCCCAAAAACAAAGACTTTTCATGTTATTAACTCTAAGTGGGTTTACAAAGTCAAGTTGACCTCTGACAGGCATGTGGACCATCTAAAGGCCAAACTTGTGGCCGTTGGATATGCTCAAATAGAAGGAGTTGATTTTAAAGAAACGTTTTCTCCTATTATTAAATCCAACACTGTTAGAACTATTGTTGCTTTAGCTACTGTCAAAGGTTGGAATATGTGACAACTTGGTGTGAAGAACTCATTTTTACACGAAGATCTTTGAGAGGAAGTCTATCTTCGCCAACCTCCTGGCTTTGAAGATCCAATACATGCTGGGTATGTTTGTAAGTTAAACAAAGCCTTATATAGGCTAAAACAAGCATCTCGATCTTGGTACAAAAAATTCAGCTCTTTCCTCCTTGAATATGGTTTTACAACTAGCTTATGTGATCCATCACTTTTTATTTATTGACACCATGATCAAGTTATGTATTTGTTACTTTATGTTGATGATGTGATTTTAACTTATAATTGTGAGAATGACATTAACTCTTTTCCATAGCATGTTCATGGAACTTTTTCCATGAAACATATGGGAAAGCTTCACTATTTTCTTGGTATTCACGTTCATTATCACAATGCAGGAATTCAGCTTTCGCAATCTTCATATGCTAGGTCCATCCTCAAGAAAATGCAGTTGGAAGATTGCAAGCCCATTAGGACACCATTGCTGGCAAAGCTCTCGGCGTATTTAGCTCAGACCGATTGTGTTTACAAAAATCCTCATCTATATCGTAGTCTTGTTGGTTCTTTACAATATTTGAGCATTACTCAACCTGACCTGTATTTTGCCATTAATATTTTAAGTCAATATATGTAATGTCTTTTTTATTTACATTTCTCTCTCATCAAGCAGGTGCTGTGATATGTGAAAGGAACAATCAGCAAAGGTTTGTTTTTCAAAAATCAATCTATGGATCATTTATATGGTTTTTATGATGTTATGATGACCCGACGATCAATTACAGGATACTATATTTTCCTAGGTGGAAATTGCATCTCTTGGAAGGTTAAGAAGCAACATCACGTCTCTAGAAGTACTACTGAAGTCAGATATAAAGCTCTCGCTAATGCTGCTGCTAGTTGATTTGGTTTAGCCACCTTATACATGAACTTGGCGTCTCTCTTTGGCAAGCACCATAGCTCTTATGTGATAATCGAGGTGTTGTACTTCTCTCGGCTAACCCTGTCCTTCATAGCAAAGTGAAGCACATTGCCTTAGACTACCATTTTGTTAGGAAACATGTTGCACGTGGAAATCTCATCACACGTTATGTTCCTGGTCATCTCCAACTTGCGGATGTATTTACCAAACCTATTAGCATCAATGCCATTTCCTCTGTCCTACCCAAACTTATACCAAGTTTGAGGGGGGGTAAAAGATATGATGGAACAACTTAAATATGTATTTATGTGGAACATTGTAACTACTAAAAAACCTACCATAAAAGGTCTTGTGCGTGCGTATCCATTGCATGGTTCGCCGCCGAAGTTCCCACTACATTTTTTCCTTTGTCCGTCTTCCATGGATGGAGATCGAGCAAAAGCATAGAAGTTGGTTTGTTTTTCTTGTCTATCAATGTGCTTGTCCTTACAAAGAAGCAATCCATCATAGATGGTTAAGTATTCAACTTGGATGGCTTCCGAGGTGCAATACTACAAGGAGAAAGTCAAAATGAGGTTGCCATTATCACAAGCAGTGCCACTACTTGCGACGGAGCCACCAAACACTGCACCATCAATATTTAGCTTGAAGGACCCCTACATTGGCCTCTTCTAGGAATTCTAGATGACGGAACCAGCTTGCATAGAGATGATCTTAGGTAGAATAGTGGCTAATCTGCATGAGAGAATTTAAGAGATGATCTTATAGTTGACATTGCAAAGGTTGATTAACTGAAATTATTTGAAGAAATTAGAGTTGGTAATTTTAAGAATAAGAACAAGAAAGGAACTTTTCCAACCTTTGTCAAGGGAGCCGCTTTAAAAGGAATATTACACCATGTTGATGGTATCTTGACTGATGATATGCTAGCTTTGTATGTATTCATTTGAACTCCTCTTTGTCTGTAGGAACAATAGCAAATCAACGTTTAGCTAAAGAAGGGAATGACAAGAACAAAATATTTCTGAGAGACATCAAGTACAATCATAATTAATGTCCCAAGTGAAACACAAGAGCTAGATGAGATTTAGAGATTTAATTAATCGTGGCTTAGTGAAAGACCAGCTCCACCACCATGAGGTTGACATTTTAATGAACTTAATCAAACGTTGTATTAATAAAAATTTACATAATATTAAAGCCAATTTACATATTTTATATGTAAAATGTTTGTAGCGTATATAGTCAAATGAGAAACTCATAAGTGTAAGAGTATATTAGGAAAAATAGTCACATACCAAAATCGATAATTGAAATTAAAATTCTTATATTACTTATAAATTCTTTCTTATTAATCAATTAATTTTAATAAGGTGAAATTCAAGTGATGATAAAGTAACTTTAGAATAAGGTAACGAATGATTCAAGATTACTCTAAAGTTCGATTGACTGGTTTAACATACAGGGTGGGTGAGCATGGGGAGCACAATTAAAGGTTTTCTTCATCTACTTCTGGTTTTCCCCACTCATCATCTCCTTTCCTCTACCACCATTCTTGGTTGGATTAAAAGGACTGTGCGACCAGCAGAAGCGAGCCTAGCTTGAGAAGCGGTGGGGGTGTAGAAGGGAAAGAAGAAGAGCGTCGCAGATCAAGGAATCTATTTTAATTAAGTCATTACAAAAGAAGCTACTAACATACACACCCACCCATGCTCCATCCTTGCTATGCACTGCATGTGGGGAAAGACAGCGAATGCAGACCTTTGAAGCATTTAAATTTCATATGTGGACTTTTCCTGTCTCAACCTTTTTTTTTCTTTTCTCAAAAGAACTACTGGTAAGTGTTTTTTAAATATGTAAAGCGAAGTGCCACTTCATGATGATTCACTCCTATGAACGCTCATGTTTAATGGGAATCTAGTGAGATATGTTAAGGACGCGAACAAGCTTGATATTTATTTTCCAAGTAAAAAAAGACTGGGACTCGCGTTATTTTTGATCCAATGGGCTTTGCTTGGGTGGGCCCAATGTGGTCGTCATACATGAAGGAAGTCGTTGTTTCAATGATGATGCCATAATTTGTGCGATGTAAAAATTATGAGTATTCGAAAATATTTACTTTTTTATATAAAATATTGTGTATTTTTGTTTGATGATGATAAACAAAAAAAAAAGAATGCATACACCTTATATCATAAACACAGTCCATCTGTCCTAATTTAAAATAACCAGAGTAGGTTAGGGTGGGAAGAAGTTTCTTTTTTTTTAATTCTTGGTAATGAGGTTATAATATTAAGAAATAAGGTTGGGAAGTTAAATGAGTGAAATTTTCAAATTAAATTTAATTGAATCATTTAATATTTTTTATGAACTAAATTAAGATAAAATTGACATAACCATTATTTTTTGTTATAAATTTACTAAAAATCTACAGTATTTTCAATGGTATATGATATTTTAAATCATTAAAAATACCATACCTAACTCATCTAAAATATCAGATGATATTTATAAGTTAATATTTGATTACAAAATTAAAAAATTTTATAATCATTTTATATAAACAATAAAAATCCTGTTTCCTAGTTGTTCATTGTATATTTTTATTTTTCATTATACACTACAATGATTTAGAGTAATATTTACCAAATAACTTTAATACTTTACATTAAAAATTATATCAAAATATTTATATCATAAATTATATAATTTCTTAAAATAATGAAGTTACTACTTTGTTTGGGAATACCACCTCTCATCTAAAAATTACTCTTAATGTAATAATGATATTGGCAAATTTTCAAGATAATTTTTTATATTAACCTTATTATAATATCTAATCACATTAACATTAAAAAATATAATTTCAATATTAACATTTAATTACATCGTTATTTAAAAATATAATTTTAACATTAATATCTAATTACATTAATATTAAAAAAATAATTTTAATATTAATATTATTTATTTAAATATTAAAAAAATTGTGACTTTTTAAAAGCTGTTCAGCCCTGATTCTACTCCAGGATAAATTAGCGGATGATTACGGCACACCGTACGCCGAATCTTATCATGCCTGCCGTTCTTCTTCCGGTGGGAGTCCGTAGGTGCTGGCTGGAGACGGAACGCCGGAAATGGTGGTAATGGTGGCGTCGCTTCTCCGCCCTAACCACTTGTCCGCTCCCGTCCGTCGCGTCCACCCACCACACGCTACCACCACTCGTACATCCTCTTCCACCACCGCACTCCGCGCCCCGAAACCAACTGCTCCCGCAGACGCCCCTGGTCTCCCCAAGAAGAAGGTCCACTTTGTCCCCGTTCAAATCCTTGTTGTTTAGGACGGAAAAGGAAAATTTGATGTCATTGCAGGTTCTGGTTCCCGTCGGACTGGGCACGGAGGACATGGAGGCCGTTATCTTGGTCGACGTCCTCCGAAGGTCCGGGGCGGACGTTCTGATGGCTTCCGTCGAGAAGGAGCTCGAGGTAGAGTGCTCTTCCGGGACTAGACTGGTTGCCGACACGGTCATCGCACCATGCGCTAGTGAGGTCTTCGATCTCGTGGCTATTCCGGTTAGTAAATTGGCTTTTGTGGGAGAGTTGATTTTATGGTATTGGGAATTGGGGAATACTTACAGGATGAAGAGAAGCAATGGAGAAATTGTTGTTTTAATGTGCAGACAAGAGCATTGCCATAGAAATGAATTCAATTAATCTAGAAATCGTGGTTTTACGTTGTTAACTTGAACTCAATCTCCACCATTCTGTTTCTATCTGGAGATACGTGATGCACATGTGTCTTACATGGGCGAATGATTTCTTAGCTTTTTTTCATTTTCTTCGAGGATATGTGATTGTATAAGCACTTTACTTTTCACTTGTATGCAGTACAATACTTTGTCATGATCCTTGTAAAATCACATTGTCAAGGAGAAAAGTGGCTTACTGGATTTCTTTTTATTATAAATAGGGTGGAATGCCAGGCTCTGCGAGGTTGAGGGATTGCAAAGTTCTCAAATCAATTACAAGCAAACAAGCAGAGGAGAAGCGTCTGTATGGTGCCATCTGTGCTGCCCCAGCCGTTGTTCTTGAATCCTGGGGTCTTATGAGAAGAAAGCAGGTAGATATTCTCTTACTTGATTTAAAACAATTATATACAAAAGCTGTATATTTCTCACTTAATTTATTTTCCAAGATGACTTGCCATCCAGCTTTCATGCACAAGCTTCCAACGTTCCGAGCTGTTAAATCAAACATTCAAGTGTCAGGAGAGCTTACCACAAGTCGCGGCCCTGGAACTGCATATGAGTTTGCTTTATCATTTGTTCGACAGTTGTTTGGGGATGCACATGCTGATGAAGTTGAAAGAAAATTGGTTTGTTGTTATCATATATGGTTCCAATCCTATATCTGAGAAGCACATTCTTAACTTCTCCTTTGTTTACATGCAGTTAATGCAGTGCCATGGTGATCATAGGAAGGAAGAATTCAATTGTATTGACTGGTCGTTCAGTTATATTCCTCAGGTAATTTCTTGTTTGCTTTATTATCTAAGGATTTTGTTGAACTAAATGTTGTCTTAGGGTTTAGATGTGTGTGTAGGTTTAGTTCTACATTGGTATATTGATTAAATCTTGTGTGTGTTATGTAGTCTCCATAAAAGAGGCCTTATGTTTAATTAATGGGAATTTCTTCCTCTTTCTCATACTTTATAACATGGTATAGAGCATCCAAATTTGTAAGTCTCAGAGAAAAGTTTTTAGATAGAGAGAAGGAAACCCTAGTCATCATCTTTCTCCCAACAAACTATTCCTTCTCAACCTTGACAAATGTTGACTCATCTACTCCTCTTCTGCTAAATGGGTGATTCATCTTTGACCTGTGCATAGACAAGCAATTCTCCCGCTCACACACAAACAAGTGTCTCCTTTGCTTATATAGGAACTCATGCAACTCCTTGCCAAAATCCCTATTGGCACTTATCCCTTTTTTGCAAGTGGCTCTTCCTCCACTCACGACAAAGAATCCACTCATTCACAATCAAACAACACTCTCTTCCACTCACATCAATAAGCAACTCTCCACTCATAACAAATAGACAACTCACACTTCCTCATGTTAGACGGGCAACTCACTCCTCCAATCGTGATAGTTGAGCAACTCTTTTGCTTGCATCAATGAGCAACTCTTCTCCACTCGTGGATAGACAAGCAACTCTCCTCCACTTATGTAGTTTCCTTTTCCTAGATTGGTGGCCCATTGCCTTTACCCATTAAGGTTGCAAAAGAAGAAGACAAATGGACAAAGAAGAGAAGGAAAGGAGATGGCACATGCGGTGCATGTATGTGTTTTTTTTAAACAGTGTTTTTAGAGTTTTTATGTTATAAGTATGTTGTTTTATCTTTTAAATTTGGATGTTTCAACTTAAGGAGTGTTAAAGTAAATGTTGTATTAGGGTTTAGATGTATATGTGGTTTTAGTTCCACATTGGTTAAAGTTATCCTATGTGTGTTTTGTAGCTTTTATAAAAGAGACCTTATGTTTAGTTAATAGGAACATCTTCCTCTTCTCATATTCTATTGGTGGGGGCCTAATAAAAAAGGAGAGCATAAGTAAGAGGGACTAGACCAAAACCTTCCCAAAATAACAACATAGCACAACACAAAAAGAGAGTTGAAGGATAACATAGGAGGACCACTAGACTCCCCCAGCAGTCTACACTTGTCCAATGAAGAAGATCGCAACTTGGAAGGCCAAACTTCTAGAAAAGACAAGTTATAAGCTAGAAAAGCACAATACTATAAAAGTAGTTGGGTTTAAGGCCCATAGCATCAACCCAATTAGTCTTCTCATACTGGGAAGTGTCTCAAAAAAAATAATCCATCCCCATTAGACGACAAAGGGTGGCAGAAAGAACCTTACAAATCAAAAAAGTAACTCCTGTAAAATTGGAAAAAATTGGTGCAACCTCACCACAGTCAGAGCAACTAAATAGACCATAAAGTATCCAATGTGCTTTTGAAAATTGGGAAAAAATTGGTCGATGCCAATGCAAAAGGATTATAGAGGAGTGATTAGCAACCGTTGATATTTCGATGACCACAATCAATTATAGATAAACTACAAGAGATCCGAGCTTGAAGAATAGAAAAAGGAGCCCAATCATCAATCCTACAAGATCCTGCAATTTCAGTCATGCAATAGAGATTTGTACACTCACCTAGGAAACAGAGCTGATTGAACTTGATGTGGAAGTCTCTCAATTTCAGTCATCCAAGAGGTGAGTCTTGATTTTACATTGCACAGAAATGAAGGATAGGTTGATATTATTAAATATAATTGCACACCAATGCTTCCAAATTTCCCAAAGGACAACTGCAACCAAATAGGCTTTGAATTTGCATCCCTTCCTCTATTTAGTATTGAATTTCTTTTGGATCCAATGTTTCTGGTCTCTTTGGTTGGAGATGGAAATGTGTAGAATCCTGTAGCATCAAGTGCGAGCCAATGTTGCTAGTTCCCCTTCATAAAATAAATGAGTGATGGTTTCAACTTTCTTATATTATCTACAACAAACACAAGTGGAAGCAAGTGCCCTTTGATTTGAAGTGCGGAATCCATATATAGGGCTTGGTGGAATAGTTTTCAGAGAAAAAAAAAGAAATTTTAGTAGGAATGTAATTTCTCCATAATCCATTAAATAAGATATTAGAAGGCCTCATATCTTGAGTGGCTTCCTAGGCATCTTTGACAGTAAATAATCCATCAGGATGAGTTGACCAAATAAGCCTGTTGTTTGCCTAGGTAACATGTTGCTGTAGGATTGGCCAAACTTTTCTAAGCTTATTCCAAGAGTAAGAGCCATGGTCCCTAGGTGAGTCGAAATCACCATACATAGCCTGCATTCCTTCTGCCCAAATGTTATTCCCATGATACAGTCTCTACACTCTTTTTAGTTGTAAAACTAACATGAATTTATTGAAATTTTTGATGCCCAAACCTTCCTTAGCTATAGGTTTGGTAACCTTCCCCCAATTGACCCATTTAATAGCATTTTTATCTGAGCCATCATTCTAGAGAAAATCATTACATAATTTAGTGAGCTTGTCCAAAAGACCATGGCGGAAATGAATAGCGCTTAAGATGTGGATCGGTAGGCTAGTTAGCACAAAATGAATCAACATAATTTGACCCCTTGGACTCAACAATTTTGCTTTCCATCTATCTAGCTTTTTTTGAAATTTCTGTAGTAGTTCATCAATAGAGAAGGTGAGAGTGACTAGTGTTTGCTATCAGATTTATAAAGAATATAGCTCAACTCTTCTTGCATCTTGAGCATAGCCTTGTAGAGCAATTCTTCCATGATGATAAATAGACTTGGAGAAAGCTGTGGAGGCACTGTAAACAAGCATTGACATAGTAATCGATTCAATACAATGTTGAGTCATTTATATAAATCTTTATCAAAAACCAAATTTCCCTAAGACATGATAAATGGTAGGCCATTCCACTTGGTCAAATGTTTTTTCCATACCAATATTAAAGACAACATTTCCTCCATGATGACTAGAATCAAGATGTTGAAGCATCTCATGAGTTATATAGCTATGTTATTATTGGGTGATAGTCTCACATCGAATGAGTATGGATGTTGGATCCGATCTATATCATAGTAAGGGCTCTTTCCATTACCTAGCTGGGTTTTGATGAGAAAGATCAATCTAACCACATGGTATTAGAAGGCGAGGTTGGTAGGCACACCTAGCCTACACTTTGGAACATGAGAGGGTGTGTTGGGCAATAGTCCCACATCGGATGAGTATAGATGTCGGACCCGGTCTATATTATAGTGGGGGTCCCCTTTCATTACCTAACTGAGAAAGATTGGTCTGGCCATAGTTATCATGGATACTTCTACTAGAAATAAAAGCATTTTGTGTGAGAGAAATCAAGGTAGTAAAGTTGACAGCCTAGTGGAGAGAATCTTTGCTATACATTTGTAGCTAGTGTTGCAAAGACTAATGGTTGTATAATCCTTGAAGCTAGAAGGCATGGGCTTTTTTGGCACTAAAGTGATAAAGGTGGCTTTCAATTTAGTTCTTTTCCCAAAAAGAAGTCTTCAACAGTAGCTATCATGTCTTCCTCAACAATTTGCCAACATTCTTGATAAAATTCCACTCCAAACCCTTCAGGGCTTGACACCTTATCTCTAGGCAACGAAAAAATTGCCTCAATTTCTGCATTGGAAGGAATACTGCAAATTTTTCTTGTTGTCCTCTGTAGAGAGAAGGTTTGGGATGTTGTCTAATAAACTTTTGCAAAGGGTAGGCCCTTCAGAAGTGAGTAATTGTTGAAAAAGGTTCTTGCTGTTAGATGTCAGCACCTCTACAGAATGGTTGAATTGAGGATCAGCTAGCATATGATCAAAGTGATTGTGCTTTTTTCTCCTATTAATGATATGATGGAAATATTTAGTGTTCTTGTCACCATCCTTTAGCCATCTGATCTGGTACTGCTGTCAAGCATGAGCATGCCTTCTATGCTCATTCTCGATTAGCTCCTTTTTGATTTGGTCTAATTCAGTCACCAATTCTGATTTATCTTTGTAGAGGACAGATTTGATAAACCCCAAATTTACACAACAATCAAAAAGCAAAACCATGTCAATGCTCTAATACTATGATAGAAACTGCATGAAACCTGTGAAACGATTTTACAAGAAAGCTCCCATGATTATAAATGGAGACAACCTATTATATATTTGTTCAAAAGAAGTGAATTTATTTTTCTATTGCGACCAAGTACATAATTGCATCAATTTTAAATAAGAAGTATTAAAGCAGGGTTTCATTTGAATTCTCTAGTTCCTCTTATTTTTCATTGGGAAAATTATAACCCATTTGTGTATGCAGAATTGGTAGAAAAAAAATTGACAATAATTTTGGAATTGGTGAGAAATAAAAATAATAGAAAAAAAATTCAATATAGAAGTGTTTGTGCACCTATTAGAATTAGATAGAATTTCAAATATGAGTATTTGTGCACATTCAAAAATTAAAAAGAATTGAATTGATAAAATTTTAAATAACTTTATATTAATATGATTCAACTCAATCTATGTATAAATTTTTTTTTTGATTTTCACTTTTAAATAATCTACAAATTGTTGAATAATCTTATGTAAATATAATTAATGTCAAGTTATGTATAAAAACGTATATATTTTTTTAATTATCATTTAAAAAATAATTGAAGAATTCAATTTTAGATCCTCTATTGTACAAAAACATTATAATTGAATTCTATTCAATTCAATTCTTCCCAATTCTAAGTGCACAAACCCTCCCTTATTTTCTAATGCCAAAAGTTTGATTATTTTAGGCTTTTGGCCTTTTACAGTTTGGTATGCCAAATGCCATTGACTTAGTTGGAGTAAATAATTATTACTTAAGAGATGCCATTAACCAAGATGGTACTTAATAGAGTGATGGTGAATTTCATTATGAAATAATGCTTAGAAATTTTGATTTGTGTTCATAGCTTATATTATAGAATTGATAGATGTTTCAACATAAACACAGTGTATGGTGTAGTTCCATATATTTAGGGTGTGTTTGCACCTACTCTAAACTCTTAGAACAGGTTGGAACATTTTTGGAGTAATGTAAACACATACAATTTTTTCACTAGTGTGACAACTCTAGGATATAAGCACATTCACTCCTATCAAGGTATTTTTCCACCCAATAGAGGAGTGGCTCATCCACCACTCTTGAAAACTAGAGTCGCTTCTCCCACCACTCTTGAAAACTTGAGTTGCTCCTCGTAAGCAAAGGATATGACTATCTTTTCGTTCTTTTAGATAAATAAATAAATAATTATTTATAATAATTAATAAATATTAATAAATATTAATAAATAAATAAATAAATAAATAATTATGAGAGTGGCTCATCCGCTGAAGGAGCACATTTTTAATAAATAAATAAATAATTTAGCATTTCAAAAAAAAATATAATAAATAAATAGTTTTAACATTATAAAATCAAAAAATTGGAAATTTACAAATACTTTTATTTATTTTTAAATTTTTTTTAATAAAATAGATTCTTAAAATATTGTTAGTAATATTTATCAAAAAAATACCCTTTAAGGGTAAAATTGGAACATTTGAAAAGTTTATGAAAATTACTGTTCTAATAAACAAATATAACTTCTAAGCTCCTACTTTTTATAAGCGTCATTCTTTTCAAGTGTAACTATAGTACTACCTTAAGAGTTAGGAGTTGTGCCATGGAGTTGAAACAAACGTACCCTTAGTATGATGACCAAAGCATCATGAATTTTGATAAAGTAACATAACAAACATCATCAATTTGTTTTAATTTTATAGGTGTAAAAGTTGAAATAGGTGAAAGATTAGAATACCCAAGATCACATGCACAACTGTAGATTTCTACTGATTAATTCAATAAATGGAATGTACATATGGATCACCTGTACAGTAGATATAGAGATTTGATATTGATTCATTCATTTTGGCATATGGTTCATGTTAATGTCTTGACCCATTAGGCCCATGTATCTTCATATATATATGTTTTGTAACCTTTTTGTAATTAAGCACATCATTATTCTCAATGGTTCACACACACCATCACTTGGAGTTTTCATTATCTTCTCTTTCTTTTTCTTTTCACAAGTGGAGAACTATCCTTTTACGTTTCTTCACTATTACCTTCTCCCTTTATAGACAGCAAACTGCCTTTACAAACTTTGAGTACAAGTTCATTTCTTTTGCTATTGGTTGAGACAAAATACAAGGAAATAGTAGGAAATGGAGTTACAATTACAAAACCTCCACAAAGGTTATGTATGCAATGAAACTTAAATGGAAGATAGTCGTCATTGTGCAATGGCTATAAATGGATACTCGATTTTTGATGCTGCTCAAAAACGTCTTCATAACAGTTAATTTTGTCCAATCAATATTTCCCTCAACAATCACATATCTTTGATTTTCACAACAATCATATATTTGATTTCAAAATTAGATTAAAGAAAAAATAATTTAAAATTATTAATAACATCAGAAACTCCTAACATTAATAATTCAAATTTAAAATTTAAAATTCAAAATTAAGATCAAATTTAAACATCTACATTAGATCATAACATTCATTTATAGATCATAACATCAATTATGATTTTCGTCAATGACAATCCTAAATTATAAATTCTAACATTCTTATTTTGAATGTATAATTCGCATATCAGTTTTTAGGAGCCATTTTGAATTTAATCTCAACATTCATGCTTAATGAATTTTAACATTCAAATATATTTTCATTGGAGTTAGAATGAATGGCAAGAGGTGAAACTTTGGCAATAAGGGTTTTATGTCAATGTCAAGGTGTATGGTTGGATTGTGGTGTGTTAACAAAGAGGAAACTTGCCACCATCGGTTGACAAAAAGGGTTGGTGGTTTCATTCCACTAAAAAACAATTCAAATACATTTTATAACTTATCAAAAACTTTAAAAAGTAGTTCCAACAATAGTTTTACAAAGGTAACACACAAGTACAACATCAATAATGAAGAATTTTTATCAAATAGTTACAGAACTAAAAAGAAAATATATCAAGTTTGATAAAGTTAGGGCTTGAAGTGGACAAAATAAACTAGTGTCTTGCAGGCCTGCTTATTAAATAGTAGTCACATGCCTGGCAGCATCGTGCTGTTTGTTGGTAATGTTGCATGTGTCCATATTCCATAATGATGACATTCACATTTCTTTGCATTTGTGATCAAGTGAAACTTACACATAAATAATACAATCTTCCTGGAACACTAGCAGTTACATGCATTATAGGAGATTTTACCAATACAAAGGATTTCTGTGAGTCTTTAGCTTATGTAGTGCTTTCTCGCATTCTTAGAAATATCTGGGGTTGATGTGATCTATTTACTTAGAATAATGTAGATATAGTCCAAAGTTTTGCCATTGCATTAACCTATAAGGAATGGAGATATTAATTAATAATGTAGGTGAAAAATGGTAGAGGAAGACCAAAAGTTACTTCATCATAAATTGTGAGAAAAAATTTAAAATCGTATAATTTAATTCGAGATTTTGTTATGGATAGAAATAAAGGGAAGAAAGTGTTCATACGGCCAACTTTACTTGGGATTAAGATATTAATTGATTATTGCTGTTGTATAAGGGCTCATTGTCATCATGTTATCACATAGGGTTGAAGTTGAGTTTGCAATGTTAATAGACTGATTCTTTGTGTCTCTTGAGACAGGTTCTTGTTCCTATTGCAAATGGTTCTGAGGAGATGGAGGTGGTAACCATTGTTGATATTCTAAGGCGTGCTAAGGTTGATGTTGTGGTTGCATCAGTTGAAAAATCTATTCCAATTGTTGCATCACAGGGCACAAAAATTGTGGCAGACGTGATGATTGATTCCATTGTAGATTCAGTATTTGACATGATCATTCTTCCAGTAAGAAATTTCAAAATTTTTGCAAGTGTACTCTTGCTGATCAGTTCAACCATGGATTCAGTATTTCTTATCGTTCTTTGAATTAGAAATTCCACAACTTTTGCAGTTTAACTCTCCTTATTCTTTTAGGAAATAAATAAATAAATGTAATACTATTAGGATACATCAAATTTAAAAACAATATATTTTTAAAATGGTTGTCATGAAATACGAAACTTTAAACATATCTTATTAACATTCTTAAGAACTTTTCCAATAAAAGCAGTTCAAAATAGGATTTGTTGCAAAGAAACTTTTGAATGTGAGGATAGTCATTTCATAATTTGTGCCATGTTTACATAATCACATGCAGAATGTTGAACTTGTACAAGTTGGTTATTAATTTTCCACACTTTATTACAGGGAGAATCATTTTTCCTTCAATTTATTTTTTGATATTAAAGGGGGGTTTGCGTTACTTAGAAATCAGTGAAATCTTTTTCATTATTGAAATATTAAAATCTAGAATATTTTTAACTTTTTTAAAATTAAATATAAATTTTCCTATATTTTCATAAGGTATACAAATAGTCTCATAAAATTTTTCATTTCCAGATTTTTAAAATTTCAACAATGAAATTTTTTTCAAATTTTCCTTTTCATTGATTTTTAAGAAACACAAACTTCCCCTAAATGAGAATTCAGGTTTATTCACAATTATAAGCTCTAGAACTTAGACATTGTAGTCAAGAATGGTATAAAATTCTATGGATAATTCATTCCATTGAAGTATGTATTAGGGTTTCTTAGTGTGTATGGTTTAGTTCACTTGAATGAGAGATTAGGGATTCGTGAGAGAGAGAGAGGTGGAGAAGAGGAAGAAGAGATTAGAAGGAAGAAAAAGTGATTAGGGTTTTCATTAGCAACTCAAGAGTATAAATACAAGGCTAATGTGTAAATGGATCCTACCTATATATCCATATACAAGATATTTCTCCTACACTCCCCCTTAAGCTGGAGTAAATATATCACACAAACCTAGTTTGTTACAAAGATTATTGAAAGGACCCACATGTCGACCTTTAGTGAATTTATCTGCAATTTGTTGAGATGATAGAGTAAACGAAAGAGAAATAGTTCTTCTGGTAAGAAGATCTCAAACATAATGACAATCTACTTGAATATACTTTGTGTGCTTGTAAAATGTATTATTACTAGCAATATAAATAGTGGCCATATTGTCACAATGCATGGGCATCGACTAGGCACCCTAACTCCAAGTTTAGTTGATAAGAGGCTTGAACCCACACAAGCTCACTTCTAGTATGAGACATACCATGGTATTCAGATTCATAACTTAACTTGGAAACTAGATTCTATTTTTTAATTCTCCAAGTCACTAGATTACCTCCAAAGAATGTGCAACAGCCTGAGGAATACTTTTGATTAGATTTGTAATTAGCATAACTAGCATTAGAGTAGCCTATAAGTGTTTGATGTCCATTGTTGGAATAGAGTAGTCCTTTTCCTGGACTCCCTTTAATGTATCTAACAACCTTTAGTGCTCCCTGCCAATGTACTTCTTTAAGTGCTTGCATAAATTGAATTAAGAGACCAACCGCAAACAATATATAGGGGCATGTCACCATTAGATAAATCAGCTTGCCATGAAGTCTCTGATAATGACCAACATCTTCAAATAGTTTTGAGTCCTTATCCCAGAAAGGAGGATTAGGATCTATTGGAGTATTTTTTTAGCTTACACCCTAAAAGTCCAATTTCCCTCAACAAGTCTAAGGTATACTTCCTCTACGATAAAGATAGTTTGCCCTTGGCATAAGCAATCTAGATCCCAAGAAAATATCGTGGTCTGCCTATATTGCATATAACAAAATGCTTGCATAGAAAAAACCTTACCATACACCACTCTAGTTGTGTCATCATCTGTAAGAAGAATGTCATTGTTAATAGTGACTTGAATTACAGCTAGTAGCTTCTGTCCGTTCACATCCTCAGGGCATTTACTATTTTTAATGGACATAACTGCCATCCATTATGTCCTATTTTAATGGCTAGTTTGTTGGGCTTCCTTTGGGAGGCTATAAATTTGTGAAAAGGATGTGTAAACGTGTAGCAATCCTTTTTGCTTACTAGATGAGTTTGTAATCTATAGCAACTCATAAATAAAATCCCCTCCACCTCTTTCTACCTATGGACATAGTGTATTTTGGGTGAACCACATAAATTCTAGTGTTATGTGGCTTGTGTGCTTTGAGTGTTTTTTTTTTTTCTTTGCCCTTCTCTCGCTAAATCAGATTAAGAGCCAGTTTTGAGATCTTTTAGATTGAGAAAAGATGTTGTCTCATAGTGTGAAGGTCGACAAATTCATTAGGAAGAATAGCTTCAGCCTTTGGCAAATCAAGATGTGTGTGTTACTGAAGCAATAGGGAATTTGGACGTTGCTGATAAAAAATAGACCACCTGGAGTTGATGATGCTGTGCTAGCCATGTAGGAAGAGAAAGCACACTCTACAATCCTGTTATGTTTTGTTGATGAAGTTATTATTGAGGTTGCTGATGAAGAAATTGTAGTTGGCTTATGGTTGAAACTTGAAAGCTTATATATGACCAAGTCTCTAACCAATAAGCTTCTTCTCAAGCAACGATTATTCTCCCTTCGAATGAAAGAAGGTATGTCCTTTAAAGATCACTTAGATCAACTTAATACTCTTTTAAAAATATAGGTGGAGTTTGATATACCTCCAACTCAAAAAAATGTTGAACACCCTTCTCAAGAACACGATTCAGAAATTGATGGTTTGGAAGAGCAACAACATCAACAATTCAGAAGTGTTGCAATAGATAGACCAAGAAGGGAAATCCACCCACCAAATAGATTCAGTTTTGAAAGGATGGCCTATGCTTTTCAAGTAGATGAGAAAGTCAAATCTGCAAAACTAACTTCTTACAAAGAGGTGATTGAAAATAATGAATTTGCTCAATGAATGTTGGCCATGAATGAAGAAATGGAGTCTCTTTGGAAGAATCAGACCTGAGATTTGGTAAAAACTCTAGAGAAAGGAAGAATTATCGACTGCAAATGAATATTCAAAAAGAAAATTGGAACTCAAGGCATTAAAGGCACTAGGTTCAAGGCTCGTCTTGTTACTAAGGGATATAGCCAAAAAGAAGGTGTGGATTTCAACAAGGTATTTTCACCTCTTGTTAGACATACTTCAATCAGAGTGTTTCTTGCAATTGTTGCACATCAAAATCTAGAATTTGATCAATTTAGACATGAAAACAACCTTTCTCCATGGAGATCTGGATGAGGATATTCTAATGAATCAACTAGAAGGTTTTGTTGAGCCCTGCAAACAAGATTACGTTTGCAAACTAAAGAAATCATTGTATAGATTGAAATAGTCCCCTAGACAGTGATATAAAAGGTTCAACAGTTTTATAATCAAGGATACAACAGAAGTCAATATGATTGCTGTGTGTATTTCAAAAATTGTTAAAATGATTCATATATCTACCTACTTTTGTACGTAGATGATATTCTCATTGCCTCCAAAGACAAAAGGGAGATTCAAAGCTTGAAAACACTTCTCAATTCTGAATTTGAAATGAAGGACTTAGGTGCTGCCAACAAAATCTTGGGAATGGAAATATATAGAGATCAAAATCATGGTAAACTCTTTCTATCTTAAAAGAGTCATACTTAGAAAATTTTATTGAGATTTAGAATGAAAAATGCCAAACCTGTGAACACACCATTTGCAAGTAACGTTCGTCTCTCTTCCTCAATGTCACCACAATCAAATGCTAAATCAGAATATATGAGTGAAGTCCCTTATGCAAGTGCTATAGGGAGTCTCATGTATGTAATGGTTTGCTGTAGGCTAGATATTGCTTATTTTGTTAGTGTTGTGAGCCACTTTATGAGTAAACCTAACAAAGAACATTGGTAGGATGTAAAATGCATATTCAGGTATTTAAAGGGGATTTCTGATATTGGTCTCTATTATGGAAATGGTGTGGATTGTTTAATCTTAGAATCTGACTATATAGCTGATGTGGATAGCAGAAGGTCGATGATAGGATATGTATCTCTTTGCCTACTACTACTAAGGCTGAGTACATGGCTATGAGTGAGGCTGCTAAGGAGGGTATTTGACTAGAGGGTCTTGTTGGAGATCTTGGGCTACATCAAGACCAAAAGAATATTTTTTATGACAACCTTAATGCTATATGCTTAGCCAAAGATCATGTTTATCATGATAGGACTAAACATATTGATATGAGATACCACTTCATCCGAGCAGAAAAGAGGATTAAGATTAACAAGATTGGAACCAAAGATAATCCAGTTGTCGTGTTCACAAAGACAATAACTAAAGGCAAGTTCTTGCACTACTTGGACTTGCTCAACATATATGGTTATCAGTAGCCTTTGGCAAGGGCGGTAATAGGAGGAAATTCAAGTCAAGGTGAAGATTTGTTAATAGTGACTTGAATTACAGCCAGTAGCTTCTGTCCGTTCACATCTTCAAGGCATTTACTATTTTTAATGGACATAACTGCCATCCATTATGTCATATTTTAATGACTAGTTTGTTGGGCTTCCTTTGGGAGGTTATAAATTTGTGATAAGGACATGCAAGTGTGTAGCAATCCTTTTTGCTCACCAGATCAATTTGTAATTTGTAGAAGCTCATAAATAAAATCCCCTTCGCCTCCTACTGCTTGTGGACATAACCCATTTTGGGTAAACCACGTAAATTCTAGTGTTGTGTGGCTTGTGTGCTTTGAGTGTTTTTCTTTTCTTCCTTGCCCTTCTCTTGTTAAACAAGATTAACAGTCATCAACATACACGGCTAAAATAGTATAATCGACAGATGACTTCTGTATGAAAATGGAGTTATTAGTCAAACACCTGCGAAAGCCATGTGAGAGCATAATAGAGCTGAATTTTGTGAATCAAGCTTGAGGATGTTGTTTGAGTCCATAAATGTCCTTGTGTAGTTAACAAACCTAAGTATTCCCTTGAGTAACATACCCTAGAGGTTGCTTCATATAGACTTCCTCTAAGAGATCACTGTACAAAAAAGCATTGTAGACATTCAACTGACAAAGATTTCACGAACGGGTAACAACAATGGCAAGTAGAATGCGAATCAAGGGAAGACACGCAATAGGAGAGAATGTCTTTGAATAGTCAATGCCATGTGTTTGGGTGAACTTGTAAGCTACCAAATGGGCTTTATGTCGATCCATTGTACCATTGGGACGATATTTGACGATGTAAACCTATCGACATCTAACTACTAACAAGTGCTTAGGTCGAGGAATAAGTTGCCATGTTCCTTGAGCAAGGAATACCTACATTTTCACATCCATGGTAAACTTTCAATGTGGATGAGTTAGTGCCTCCTGATAATTCTTAGGTAACAATTATGAAGTTAGGGCAAGGGCAAAACGTTTGTGATCAAGAGAAAGGGCATTATAGGAAACATAATTGGAAATGAGATGCATGGTGCAAGAATGTGTACTTTTGCGTAAGGCAATAGGAAGGTCTAGGTTTTCTTGATTTGTGTTAGAAGGAGGTGGTGCCACAGGTGGTGATGTAGGGGATATGTGTGGCCACCAACAATATACCTATAATAGTGGTGGTGGTGGAGATGGCAATGGTGGTGGAGTAGATGTCTCAAAAGAAGAGGAGACATCAAAGATTGTAGGAGAAACCTTAGTAGGCTCGAGAGAGGCATCAGATGAAGGGGATGATGTCTCTATAGGAGGTAGGGATGCCTCAAATAGAGGAGGCAAGGATAATGATGGAGGAGAAGATGGCATCTCAGGTTGAACCATAGGAGTTGTGGGGGACCCAACTAAGGGAGTAGACACCTCAACAGTGGGTGAATGAGTGGATAAGGGAGTAGGTGACTTTTGAGACTTAGAAAAGTAGGGAACATTCTCTTGAAAAATCACATCTACTGTGGTATAATAACAATGTGTGGGAGGATGATAACACCGATATCCTTTAGTGGATCAAGAGTATCTAATGAAAACACAATGAATAGACCTGAAAGAAAGTTTGTCAAACCTTGAAGAGAGGTACGAGAAACAAAGACAGTACTCCCAAAAACCTTGGGAGGAAGACGAAATAGTTCCTTGTCAGGCAAGAGGCACTGCAAGGGAATTACCCCATCCAAGGGACTAGAGGGCAAACGATTGTTGAGGTAAGCAATTGTGGAGATTGCATTAGACCAAAGATACTTGGGCATATGCATTTCAATCAAAAGGGATCGTGCAACATCAAGAATATGACGATGTTTACACTTAGCAACAACATTTTGTTGTGATGTGTGTACACAAGTGGTTTAATAAAGTATGCCACAATTTGCATATAAAGAAGTCATGGAAGACTGAACAAATTGAAGAGCATTATCAGTACACAATATTTTTAGAACATCAAATTGATTTTAAATTTCATTAAGAAAGGTTCGAACAACATTCAACATAGATTGACGATTTTTCAATAGATACAACCAAGACATTTGTGAAAAATCATTGATAAAAATAATATAATAATGATAATTGGAAATAGACGTGACCCAAGAGGGCCCCTAAACATCACAATAAACTATATCAAAGGGTTTGGGAGTAGAAGACAACTCTTGTCTCGCATAGGTAACTTGAAATTGCTTACTCATGATACATGAAGAAGAATTGAACTGAGGGACAAACACCCAAGGAAGAGCCTCCTAAAGCTTGCGATGTGAGGGATGCCCGAGACGATGGTGCCATAACAAGAAAAAATCACCACGGGAAGTGACCACCGTTGCAAGTCCTTGAATAATTCTGTCCTTGGCTAAAGATGTAGATCCCTTGACCACACTCATGGTCAACACCAATTCTCCTCTCTGTCTATAGATTATGAAAAGAACAATGGAAAGGAAAAAAGATTACATAATAATATAATTGTTTTGTAATGAAGTTAAAAGAAAGCAAATTAATAGGAAAATTAAGGACATAAAGAACTTTTTTCAAGGTGATGTTTGGATTAATAGGTGTAGTGCCTTCACTTGAAACTGGACAGCTTCGTCTATTAGCAATAGACATGGATTTGATGTTGGATAGGCGGGTTAAACGGGAAAATAGAGAATCATCACCAGTAACATGGTTAGAAGCTCCAAAATCAATAATCCAAGAACAAGTAGAGGCAGTGGATGTGTGAAGAGTAGATATACCTGTGGAGAGAACATGTACAGCTGAAGCCTTATCTTGTTGTTGAGCACGGTATATCATCAACTCATCAAAATCTGCTTGAGTCATTTAGATCATATTGACCATAGGAATTGAATCCTGTGAAACTTCTGCATGAATAGTATGTGCAAAAAAAGGTGGAGCTTGTGGGTGGTCAAACTTGTCCCAACATTTGTTAGAAGGATGATTCTTGTGCCCACAATGAATACATGGGCAATGGTAATCCAATGAGTCTTGTTAAAGGTAGTTTGAAGAGATGACAGGACATCTGCAGCTAGAATCTATCCCCTGAGTTGTTAAGCAATCTCTGGTCGGATTCCAGCAAGGAACAATGCCACACCAAGCTCTTCTCGATAATGTCATCGAGTGGCCAACTCAGTTGAGGCAAGCTGATATATATCCAACTCCTTAAGAAGGGACTAGAACTTCGTATAGAAGTTGTGAAGTGATGAGTCACCTTGTTTGTGGGAAAACAAAGTCTCAGATACTTTACATACTTGTGAGATGTTTTGATCATTCCTATATGTGGAATGTAAACTTTCCCACATTTGACGTGTAGGTCTAATCCGAGCAATATTGTGAGCGATGTTGTCATCCATGCTATTTATCATCTAGGATATAACTGCAGCATCTACAACTCTCCAAGCAGAATAGGTGGTCACTCTCAGCCAATGGGTCTAGATACAAGTGTTCTTTAACTTGTGATATAACATAAGCCTCAAACATAGTAGACCACGAGTGATAGTTTGTCTTAGTGAGCTTGCTACTAGTAACATTAAGTTTGGATACATTGGCCAATGGAGTTGATGACATTGCGGTGAGAATAGAGTCACACATGATTCAAAGAGAAGATTGTTCTATAGGTGGCTTTAACAACCCAACGTTGTTGCACTACTATGGCAAAGCTACTATTGCACATATGATCGAATGGTCACATCCAATAGGTGAGAATGATCATTAGGCTTGGAGATAAGCCCGATCGAAGGGGGGACAAGATGCTCCTCCCATATTGCCGATCAACGACGATGATAAGGGAAACGTCGATGTAGCAGATGGATGTGTAGGACAAATGCGCGATTGCGACCCGAATAACGAATGGACAGGAATCCCTCCCTTTGATACCAACTTGAATGAGAGATTAGGGATTCGTGAGAGAGAGAGGTGGAGAAGAGCAAAAAGAGATTAGAAAGAAGAAAAAGTGATTAGGGTTTCCATTAGCAACTCAAGAGTATAAATGCAAAGCTAATGTGTAAAGGATCCATTTACCTATAGACTCAAATACAAGATATTTCTCCAACAAGTTCTACATTGGTTAGAGTCTTTTTGTATGCATCTTGTAGCCTCTATATAAAAAGGCATTGGTATTATAAAATTAATCCAATCTCTTCTCTTTCTTTTCTTATTCTTCACACATTCCTTTTGTCAGCTGATGATTCTTTACTTTTTTCTATTTCCATTTAAAAGACTGCACAATCTTTTAGACAACTTTAGAAAATGAATTGGAAAGAAGTCATGTAGGAAGAAAGCTTAGTTGTTGTTGACTGAATAATTCAACTTGTAATGTTACACCTCTGTTTGTTAACCCCATCCAATTGCTTAAGCTTGGCCCAAGTTGACATAAATAAATAGGAAATCTTATTTATCAACTCAACAAAACTCAAAAAGAATGGACATTACAGGAAATCTTATTTAATAGTGCTGAGGTTTTCAGACCTAGGATAACAGCTGTCATTGAATCTTTACATTTGTTACTAAAGATATGATATCCCTTTTTGTATTTGCTTTTGAAAACAGTTCATGTGTATCTGCTCATCTAAACAACTGCTAGATATTTCGGTCTAACTTTTAATCTATACTTGAACCCTTGGTTCACACCTAATTCTACATTGAAGTATCAAACTGTGTAATCAAGATTTCGAGAGAATATCTTGCTCAGTTAACATTACTTGGAAATGGGTGATGCTGAATTTGAAATTCTCAGGGTGGTGTGACTGGATCTGCAAGGCTGCAGAAATCTAGGATCCTTAAGAAGTTGCTCAAAGAGCAGAAATCAGGTGGACGACTTTATGGTGCTGTTTGCTCTTCACTAGCTATCTTGCAAAAACATGGCCTTTTTAGAGTAAGTACGTGAAGTTTGTTGAGTTTGATAATAGATTCCAAAATGACATTTTTTTGTTATGCAGAACAAAAGAGTGACAGCTCATCCTTCAGTTATTGGGAAACATAATGGCCAACTTGTTGATGGGGCTAGTTTCATAATTGATGGACAACTGATCACAAGCAGAGGTCTGAGTACCGTTACTGATTTTTCGTTGGCCATTGTGAGCAAGCTATTTGGCCATGCAAGGGCTAGGAGCATTGCAGAGGGACTTGTTTTTAAATTCCCAAGAATTTAGAAAGAATGAAGTAATGTTTTGACTTTAGTTGGAGCTTGAAGATGTCCTAGGATGCTGCTTACCCAAGAGGTAACCCACACTCTAAATAATTTTTGGTAGACCAACATAAAAGGAGTTGAAGTTTTTTTTGGATATATAGTGCGCTGGGAGATGACATAAGTTTCCAAATATGGTGGCGCCAGTGTTTATAAGGTATGCAACTATAACATCACTGCTAGTAAGGCACAAAATTGATGTCTCATAGCCTCATTTTGTAATAATGTTAATGCTTTATACATTTTAGCCTCATTAAGACTTTCAACTATAAGCAATATGTCTATCACTTTTGCATCACCTAAGGAAAGTTGTTTTAATATTTGATTTCTTTCTTTTTCAGCTTTAGACATTTCCTTTATAACTTTTAATCTTTTTGAATAGGTTTGGTCAAATTTATTGAAAAAATCTAGCAAAACAATAGTCATGTCATTCATATTATTCACTATAATTTGTTGAAACCCTGCATGAGGTCTTGCTAGTTTTCTTTATTTTTTTCCTTCATTGTAAGGTGTGTATTTAGATGAACGTCATTAATGGTAAGCATCTACATATACATTAGAGTGAATGATTTTAAGATATCATTATTGTTATTCTGTTCATTATGAATATTTATTACTTAAAAACTATTTGACCTTGTAACAATAGAAAACTCAAATAATGTGTAAAGTTGATTATAAATAGGACAAGCTTTCTCTCTAGATGATGCACATTTGGGATGTTTTTATTAAATATATATATATATTAGCTATATTTTACACAACTACAAAATCATCATAACTCATTAAAGAAAAATATAAAACTAATCTAAACAAAAACATCCCATATTTCATTTGGAATATCTGTAGGTCCATGTACAAAATCCAAACCCCATATACTTGAGTCTATTACAATTTTATTATAATTTTTATACATTACTCGTCATATCTTCATGCAACTCGTTATATCTGAAATATTGCCGAAGGTCAACAAAACAAGGATGATGAAGGATCTCTACACAACAATTTTTGAAGACGACGACTGAAGATGATGATGAATCTTTGAAGACACAAGTGATGGATCTTTGTAGACAATAATGTGAGTGAGGGTTTTTCGAAGAAAGGGGTCGCATTGTCTACATGGTGGAAGACTGGAAATTTTTTTGAAGGGGTTAGGTTGTGAATTTTTTTCCTTGATGGTACATATACTTATTGCAAATGAGGAAAATAGTTTCCTATTTTCTTGATGCACAAACACTAAGAAATTTGGGAAATTTTTTTCCTATTTTTCCAAGAAAAGTTTTTTACAAACCCCCCTTAATCCATTAGTCTGTAATAGAAAAACAAAATGGAATTGAACAAAGTGAGGTAATGAAGGCTTACAACAATGATAATGTTAGTGATTGATGTAGGTGATGTTGGTCATAGTTGTGACAAGACAATAGTCATGATGGTGGTGGTAGTAATATTGATGATCTTGATGGTTATAACAATCATTATTTACATAGTAGAATTGGTCAACTAATAGTAGTGGTATTGGCAAGTGCAACTGGTACTGGTACAGATGAGAATGGTGATAGCCACCATGCAATGATGAGTAGAAATGGTAAGTACTTGATATTAATGATTATGATGGTGGTAGTAACCCATGGTGATTGTTAGTGGTAATAGTGGTTATGATTTCATTTAATGACAATATTTTAATTTCAACTTTAATTTTACATAAACTTTTATGTATCATTATCAATGCATAAATTCTCATACATAAGTTTTTATCTTACAATTTATTGAGCTCAACTTCGTTTAATTAGGAGACTCAATTCCCAACTCTTCAAAATGTTCGGATTTAGAATACCTTATTACCAAATGCACCCTATGTTAATGGCGATAGCAATAATCAGCAATGGCAATGTGTTGAGACTGTTATTTTTCTTGAGTCTTGATTTGTGTTTTCATGTTTGTTATTGAGTTGTTAGATATGTTACTATTTGTTACAGGGATGTTTGTTTGTTTTGAATTTCGGATCCTCCAGTGATCTAGGTCTGACACTAGGTGTAAAGGTACTTTGATTTGTACAAGCAAGCCCTATCCGGTGAAGAAGATTTGAGGGCTTCTTCTTGCGTTCACTCCTACATTCGTCTTGTCAATTCTTGCATCCTTCAACTCGGTGATTTCCTTTAGTTAAGGTCGTGTCCACTTGAAGATTCAGTTTGTCATATGTTATCAGAGCATCTTAGCGATAACTAATTTGAAATCCATTTATTAAGCTTGTGGTTCTCTTCTTCCTTGTACTGATTTTCAAATTTTCCTTTAGATCTGTAAGTTTATTTATAGATCTTTGATCTTCACTACTTATTTTGTGTCGTCTTGGTTTCTTATTGGTATTATTGATGAGCATGCTATATTTTATCTTGTGAATAATTTTGAGATAGGAAAACTTTTACATAATTGTGACATCATGCATATTCCTAGACATTGTTGTTTATTGTTAAATGATGCTTGATCTAGATGTTTTTAACATGTACTTTTACATATTCATTGTGTCAACATGCTTGCACACTACTTGACATTTTCTTTCTTGTGGATTTGTTGAACCTGCACCTTACATTTTATCTTGGCTATTACCTGCTTTTAGACATAATGGAGGGTAAGAGCAGTCATGATAGTGGATTGTCAATTAAAGGGTTTGAATATGATCCTTATGCCTTGAGGAGTTCATATAATTTCAGAATTTCTATCATTCCTAAAAGGTTAAATGGTGAAAATTAGACAACATGGAATAGGTTGATGAAAGTAGCAGTCAACTTTAAATACAAATTTAGATTTGTTAATGAAAGTATTATACAACCTTCAATTGACACTGATCCTAGGAAACATCATTAGTGGAATTGGTGCAATGACAGTGGTTTCTTGGATCACGAATTATTTAGATTCTGATATAGTCGAAAGTGTGTCCTATGTCTTGTAAGGATCTTGTTGAAAACATTTGGATAGACATTCAAGATAGGTTTTGCCCAAAATAATGCCTTCAACATCTAGAAAAATATTTTTAACATGACACAAGACAATATGACTACAAACATAGATTCAAAAATCAACACGGATCGCTGAAATTTAGCAATCCATGCTGATTTTTCATTTTACCAGTACTAAAAACTACATGAAGTTTCGATAGTGCAAGGATTGAATGACAGATTTGCAATGGATCGATTGATCGTTTGATCTAATGATATTTTTAGGTTAGGAAAGGTCGGATTGGTCAATCCAACCTATATCTATTGATTCAAGGGAAGTTAGATGGGCTTTTGTTGAAAGGTTGGATGATGGATGGGTACAACGACTTTACAGGAAGAAGTTGTGATCGCTTGAAGCTGTGGCCACTTGAAACTACAATCGCTTGAAGCTGTGGCCTCTTGAAACTACAATCGCTTGAAGCTGTAGCCACTTGAAACTACAATCGTTTGAAGCTGCAGCCACTTGAAATTACAATCTCTTGAAGCTATGGCTGTTTGAAGCTTTAGACACCTAAAACGCATTTGAGTTTTTAGGAGAGAGTTGCAAAGGAGTTGAGGCAGGTTGGAGAAGGGCATTTGGCATGTGAGTAAGAAAAGGAAAAAGAAAAAAAGAAAGAAAAAGGAAAAAGTAAAAAATAAATAAAAGAAAATGCATAAAAAGAAAAATGTAAAAAAAAGAGAAAAACAAATAAAAGGACATTCAAGTGAATGAAAAGGACAAAATAAAAAAAAAAGAAAAAAAGAAGAAAGGGAAAGCAATAAGAAAAAAGAAAAGAAAAGAAAAATAAATTAATAGAAAATTAAATAAAAGATCATTTACTGGTAAGGAGTCTTTTAATTATGTTACATAAGATAAAGGTCATAGAGTTAAACCCTCTAGAGCACGAACTTATGACACATTACCATACCATTATACAAAAAGCTTAGAATTTAATAATGATATAAAAGAAGAGATAATAAAACAATCAACATCATTTTTATCATTACTTTTTGAAGGCTTAAAGATAATTACTTGTGAATTAATATATGTATAATTCCTTTGATTTTTAAATCATGTCATTATGAATCTCTTTAATTTATTTGTAAATAGTTTAAGACTTTGCTCGTATATATGACTACCATATTTCTATTTAATTTATATTTTATGTTTGATAATTGTCTTAAAATTTATTTAAGTGTTTTTATATGTTTATCATAATTTATTATAACTTGCATAGGAATTTAAAGTTAAAATTTGGTGTTTTATGATCGTTTTCCTAAAAGTATTGTATTTTCACCAATACAATCCTTGAACTTCAATATGTTTCCCTTTTTTAAATGATCGATTCTCAATATGATACTGAGATTTAGAACCTTGATTGTGAGTGCTTATTATACCAAACTTAAAAGTCTTTGGGATGAGTTTGCATCTTATGATTCTTGTCCTAGTTGTAAATGCATGGGACCTAATACTTAACGTGAAAAAGAAGAGTATAGTAAAGTTATATAGTTTTTAATAGACCGTAATGACGCTTAATCCATTATTAGGAGACAAATATTGTTAATAAACTCCTTACATAATGTCAATAGAGTTTGCAATTTAGTTTTATAAAAAGAAAGACATCATGATATTGCCAGTTCACATCACCATAGTAATGAGAATGTAACAATGACTACTTATAATGGATCTTAGTGTAGCAAATTTAATTCTACATATAAAAATAAGAACAATAGAAAGGGGAATAAATTTTTTTTTGTACCTACTATGAAAGTAATGGGCACACAATCGACAAGTGTTACTAGATTGTAGGCTTTTCGCTAGGTCATAAGTGTTGATTTAGTTACGTTGAAAGATCGACTTTGGTGGAAGGAGGAAGAAGGAAGGAGAGACAACAAAATTTTTACATGATTCAGTTGAAGCCTATTCCATGGGACATCTCTGGTGGTTCTTCATTATGACATCTCTAGGTTACATGTTACAAGAATATTTATATGGGCACATTAGGGAAAACCCTAATAACGTATTAGGCCTAATAAGCCCATTAATGACTTAAGCAAAAAATAAGACTTAAATAGTCTCTATAGATATTTAAGTTCAACAATCTTCTACTTGGAGACTATTACAAATTTTGTTTATCAAAGAACTTGTAACCTAGCTACCATGTCATGTCGTCATTCTTCAAGTAACTTGGGAGGCCAACTAAAGTCATGCACAGCCTTAGTTTTTGAACAACTAAGGCCAACTAATATGTTTTATCGTTATTAATGAACAACATATCTTTCATTTCTTCTTCTTATTTCTCCACAATTTTATTAGGAATAAAATAGTAGTTGCACTAATTGAAAATAAGATAAGAAAAATCAACTTTAGTGATTTGGTTCATATCTTTAGGAAGTCAAAACACACACTGGTTAGAAGAGAAGGATTAATTAATAGAAGAGAAACTTAAAAAGCAAATAATGACTTAAAACCACTTAGGAATTATAAGAAAAATTTAAATTTATGTAATTTAATTGAAGACTTGAACATAGAAGAAAATATATAAAAGTAAAAAATTCATGTGGTCAACCTATATGGTAGGATTATGACTTAGGTTTTTATTGTTGTTGTTTGGCTTATACAAATTTTAACACTTCTATTTAAGAGTAAAGGTAAAATGAAAATAACATAGGAGAGAGTAGTGAAGGAGGAACGTGGGAGAGAGACAAAGGGTGTGTTTTGTTACTAAACAAAGTTGAATTCTAAAATAAATTGTGAGATAAAAATTTGTATATAAGAAATTGTGTAGTGATGATAATGTAGAGTTTATGTAAAACTGAAGTTAAAATTGAAAGACCGTTATTAAATGAAGACTAAGTAAATAAGAAGAAGAGTTAGAGAGAGAGTGGAACAAAGAATATGGTGATAGAAGTGAGAGAGAAATGACAAAGTGAAAAAGAACCAAAATAAAGAATATGTAAAAGATAATGTGTTATTTACATAGAATATTGCATTTACATTTTTGTTACCATTGAAATAAGGTATCGAATCCTTAAAGCAAAGCTCCATTTTGACATAGAAATGTTTAAGCTTCGAATAGGATGTACTTGTAAAACAGATGTCCATTTTGTAGCCTATACTTTTTTAGGCAAATTATGACATTTTTATTTTTAAATATTGACATGCTATTTGAAGTCTAAAGTTTTCTAAGTAAATTTGGACATCTGTTTGTAAATGTAGACATCCTGTTTGAAGCTCAGAGGGCCAATTTAGGATGTCCATTTTTAAAAGTGAATAACCTTTTCATAACTAGGGTCATGTCAAATATGACTCATTCTCTGCCCAAGCTTGGTCTAGCCCACAATTGTAGGTCTTGGGCTATGCTTGGGCTAAGGTTCCATATCTGGTATCTTGGTTAGTCCAATCCAACCTTGCCCACTGTTTAGGACTATGTTTATGGTAGAATTTTTCAATTGTATTTATTGTGTACTATGGTGATGTGTAGTGAATTAATCATAAAGTTACGAAGTATATGGTAAATTATAATGTAAAAGTTTTATATAAGAATTTATATAATAATAATGACATGAGAATCTGTTAAGATGAGGTCTCAAACGAATCTAAGGCAAGGTGTGTGGCAATGATGTTGGGTAGTGGCATGAACTAGTGGTGACTGATAGCAGTTGCAGTGACGGTGACAGCAATTAGTGATGAGGGAGGTTGTGGTGGCGTGGATCATGTGGTCATCATTCTGCATTCTACTTAGAAATGAGAGTCAAATTTCTTCCTTACGTTAAAATAATAAATTTCTATATTGAATGGGAAATGAAATTTCATTCTCAAAGGAATGACTATTCCCATCTTTTGGAGCAAACATATAAATGTAATTAATATGATTTTATTTTGTTTCATTCCTACATTCTGGTGTGTTATACTCATTGTTAGAAAAATTTCCCACTTATTTTAGTGAATTTCGCCTTCTCGCTTTTCCTCTATTGGTCTGTATCTCCCCCTTCATTGGGTCTGTACAGCAAAGGCAGGAGCTTATCTGCAATACATTTTCTATTTTTTATCTAGCTCATGATCAAACATATTATTGATCATTTGTTTCAATTAATAGACTCATAATTGATTATCTAGATTTGTTTTTTCCATGAAAATCTATTTGTTTCCATATTTCTAAGCTTAATTAAATCTGCATGGTGTATACACTCAATCATAATACATGTCTTGGTAAAATCTCTAATATCTGTTCGATTACCCAATTTTGAACATGTACGTTGGCAGATACTTTGTAACATCATTAAACTCTTTGTCAGCTACTAGTGTCAGGCCCCATGAACCATGTGAACGATGGTGGTGCACATGGTTGGCATCATGGAAGCTTACAGAAAAACATCATTAGCACATTGTACAGTCTCAATTCTGTCTCATGCTCACCTTGAGATACTCGTATGGATACGCTAAGACACCGGACCATCTAGAGACATTCATTGGTTCATGCCAGTTTTGCCATTTGAGAAATTATTGTGTTTCACTTACCCTAGTTTTTAGGCACAGTTACCATCCTTATGTGATACGTGGTTTTACTGATTATTATTACCACCAAGATGCATTGATCCTGTTTTTGTCACTGCGTTTGTTTTCACCTTTGGAGGAGTGTTCTTCTTGGAATCATACGTTGATTGGAAGTTCTTTTGATGTTATTCTTTATTAGCATTTTTTTAACATACATTTAGAATAGACATGTCAAATGGGTTGGGCCGATTCGTGTTGGCACGGTTTGATCATGTCATTGATCGACACGGCTCGAATCTATAGGTTGTGCCTATGCCCAAGTTTTAGGATTTCGTGTCATGTTGACATGGCATGGTTACTACTTGTGTGTTAGCACAACACGATTCACGGGAGAAGGGTTGATGGGGCAGGGTGGTTGGGCGAAGGTGGGAGGTTGGAGGCTAGACAGAGGGGAAGAGGCCAGCCAGCCAAGGTGGGGTAGGGTAGATGTTGTACAAACTTGACGATGATGGCAACGTGATGCGAGGTGGTTTCATGTGGAGGGGCTAGTGGAACGAATGTGGACGTTGAACGGTAGGATGGTAGTGACAAAGCAGACTTAGTGGAGCACGTGTAGGGTGATGTTGTGAGCCGTCGAGTGATAGGCAAGGGGTAGGGTGGAATGTCGGGATCGATTGTGCAGTGTGGAGTTGGAGGCTAAGAGGGGACCGAGGGGTAGGGGGGCCAAACAAACGGAAATAGGAAGAAGTGGAAAGCGAAAGGAGAAAGGAGATGGGAAGGAGAGGAGGGTGAATGGTCGTCCGTCGATTGTCGATTGCAACTCCTGCAATGGGCGGGACAACGAGTGAGGCGAACATTTGACACACGAACTAGTGAATGGGTGGGATGGTGGTTGCAGGATGCGTGCACGAGGAGGGAAGATGACCATTGAACTCTGTAACGAGCGACAAAGAGCACGTGGCAACGAGTAGGATGTGGATGTGGATGTGTAGACCGACGAACAAGTGGATTTTTCCATTCCAAGATGTGTGTGAACGTTCGGTGGCAACAATAGGACATGCAATGGGCAGGACGCTTGCCAACTTTGCTAGTTCACCTATAAATTTCATTCATCGACGTTCATTTCTCCTCACCAATCTCCAAATCCAAATCTCTTTTCTCAGATCCAAATCTCATTTCCTCTCCCCCTCAATCTCTCATCCTCTAATTTTGCTAAAGTTTAAATTTTACAAAAATTTCATGTTTCAATTTCATTTCTGTTGCTCTATAAATGACTCACAACTCTGGTTACGATAGCCAAGATATTGACTATCCTACACTTGATGGCATTCTTGCTCTCTCTATGCTTGAAGCATTGATAGGGGCAACTAAAGTGTCTACATCATTGGTTTTGCCAAAGAAGTTTCGAAAAAGAGTTTTAATTTGGTCAAAGTATACGATCAAAATGAAGACCATGGCAGACAATATTATACAAGAGAGAGTATACTACAATATTTGTAACGTTAACTTTTCATGCAAAATCTCTAATGATATAGATCATTTAACTAAGCATACTATGATATGTGAGGATAAACATAGTAATGATAAAACTATTCAAACTCAATTATCATTATCTACTAAGGGTAATTTTTTTTCTTAAGTTATGATCTTAAAAGGGTTAGAAAATTGCATGCTAAATTAGTTTATACTATTAATTTACTTGTTAATTTTGGAGATAATGAATAGATTAGGGGAGTTTATTGTCGACAATACAAGTATGTTTCTAGGAACACTACACGATCTGATATTATTGAAACTTTTAATAAACTTAGATAGAAACTTATTAATGTTATAAGTACTATTATGACTTGTATAACATGTAATTCTGACATTTGGGAGGGTAGAACTAAAAATGTTTATATTGCTATAACTACTCATTATATTGATAATGATTGGATTTTATAAAAAAAATTAATAAGATTTAGAAAATTTTCATTTCCACACTAAAAATATTTTTAATAATATTATGAAATTTTTTGATTTATATGGAATTAGAAATAAAGTCAGTAATATTATTTTTGATAATGTTACTAATAATATTGCAACTATTCCAATGTTTAAAAGTAGAATAATTCCACCATTTAGTTTTGATTTATTTCATTAAAGATGTATGTATCATATTATTAATCTTATTGTACAAGTTGGTATTACAAAAATAAAAATACATGGTGAAAATATTAGGGATGTCATAACCTTCATCACAAGTTTCGGTAGACGACCGGTAGAATTTGATTATTTTTGTTTGTGATTCATATAACTTAGCATGTAAAAACTTTTCTATTAATGTCCAAGGTGAAATTTTTTATATTTAATGTTAGAAAATTGTTTACCATATAAAGAATTAATAAAAAATTATTATAGTAAATATTTTTCTGATTACAACAAAAAATTAATAGATGATTTTAAAATTGTTAAATGCTTTTTTGAATTTTTAAAATATTTTTATAATGCAACGGTTAGATTATTAGGTATTTATTATTCTACTTCTATTTTAGCATTACATTCTTTATATGAAATTTCTTTAGTTTTTAATAAATATGAAAATTTTGAATTTCTTTCACCAATAGTAAATAAAATGAAAGAAATATTTTTAAAATATTGACAAGAAATTTCATTTTTATATATTTTGAGTGTTTTCTTAGATCAGGTATAAAATAAAATATGATAGTAAATTATAAAAGAAATACAAAAATGTTTGAGTGTACATTTAGGTCTAAATACACAAATAATAGAAAAAAATTTAAATAAAATGTTTGATTTATATGTAATAAAATATAGATAAGTAACAATAGAACTCACTTCATCAATGCAACCATTAACATCATCATCACCTTAGACTTCTTGGAATTATTTACAAGATCCTCGAGATGATGATGATTTTTCATCAACATCATATTCTTTAAATCCTACCATTTTAAGACATGAATTAAACACTTTTAATTCTACTAATTATCAATATTTATGGAATCAATTTCCTAATTTAAATGAATTTAATGTATTGGATCGATGGAAAGGTAATAGTATGGTCTTTCTTATATTATCATTAATGGTTAAAAATTTATTAACAATTTCAGAGTTTTCAGTGTTTTGTGAACAAATTTTTAGCATTAGTGAAAGTGTGTTTGATGATTGAAGATTCATGTTAAAAGAAAATATACTAAAACTATTAATGTATGTAAAAGATTGAGAACTAAATGATTGGATAGATGACTTTAGTAAAATATATATTTAAAATGTAAACTTTAATGAATGTAATTTTTTATTTTTTTCAAAATTATAAATTGTCAAAATGTAATTATCAAATTATGTAAAAGTGTAAATTTATTTTTATGTAATTTTGTGTTGTAATTTTTATTTTTTTAAACTTTGTAAATTGGTTATGATTCTTAATAAATAAAAAAAATTACTTTTTTAAAGTTACGCGCACATATTGTATGTTATTTGAATGTTTAATGATTTGAGTTTATTAATAAATAATAAATAGTTTGACTTGAGTAATTATAAGTTCAAATCTAATATTTTAAGTTTTAACAATTTAACTATACATATAAAATTATAAATTATATTTTAAAAATAAATTTCAAAAAAATTAAAACTGTGTTGGTCCAACTGGCCCGACCCGACACGGTCAACTCATGTTGTTGACCGACATGAGCATGAGCAGGCCAGGCCCAAGGGTTATGCTTGGGTCGTGTGTCAATTCGTATGGACCATATCATATTGGTCTGACGTGAACATATCGTGCTTAGCAAAATTTTAGGCCATATTTGTCGACACGACCAATTGACATGTATAACTTACAGTAATAAAAGTTAAGTAAAATTTCGTGTGAATTTATTTAACTTCTATTGCTGCATAGAAAGTATTTGATAATTTATTGTGTGGGTCTCACTCGTTGAGTGAATTTAGTGCGTTTGAAAGCAGTGCAGTTTTTTAGACACATTAGCATTTTGAAGTTGGAGTGCGTTGTTCTCACGGCATCGATCGTGTATTCACTTTTCGAGGTCCAGTCAAATTCCAAGATATGGATTGCGTAAGCGTGGAAATGGACATGCGGATGGGGTGAGACCATGGACATGCCATCTCTCCCTTTCTCCAAAGTAAAAAGTGCCTGAGGATTTCATGTTCCATGGACTTTTGTTGGCAATCTCAGATAACACCCGTTTTGTCATTTGGTGGGTGGATATGTTTGTTTGGTTAATTTAAAGATAGGAAAGAGTTTTAGTTAATTTTGAATGTTAGACGGAGAGTGGTAAAATAAATAGAGTTTAGTAGCATAGTAATTATTATGGTAGAGTTTATATGTTAAATTTTGTGTGATAATAATGATACCTTAAAATTTGTGTAGACCTAGAGTTAGAGTTAGGGGAGTTTTTTTAAACGTAACCTTAGTTTCAATTTCAATTTTGCATAAGTTTTATTATTGTCGTATAAATTCTTATATATAAACTCTTATTTCATAATTTATTATATAATTTTAATGTTTTGCAATACTCTTAAGTTTTGTTTGACAAATTTTAGGGAGAACTTGAAGTTCACATAATGATATCTTAGGCCTTTTTCATCATTTTTCCGACAATTACAATGAAGTGAGAAAAAACTCTTTTTATTTTCTTTTTTGACAATTACAATGAAAATTTTTATTTTTATTATATTATTTGTTTAACATATATTCTACACAATAAAAATCATTATAAATCTCATTCTCAAACGAAATATTAACTTCAATTTTTTATAATTATTTAAAGTTAAAGTTAAAATGAGTAGTCTGTTAACGAACAAGACTATAATCCATAACTATCGAGTAGGTGCATGATGGAAAATAAGAATTTTCATTTTTAGGAGAGGATTTGTCTTTTAAAAATTAATAAAAAGTAAAATATAATAAAAAATTATTATTAAAATATTAAAAATGTAGAAATAAAAAGTTTTATAGGATTATTTGTGTATCTTATGAAAATTTAAGAAAATTTATATTTAATTTTAAAAAAATTTAAAAAATTTAAATTTTTTAACATTTTAACAATAAATTTTTTTTAGATTTTTCTTTTCATTAATTTTTAAGAGACATAAATCCCCCTTAGTGGTAAAGTACGTAATTTTATAAAAAATTTAAAAGATTCATAATGCCTGTACCTACAATCGTATTAGGTTGTTTTTCATTATATGAGTTTATATTACAATTTACATAAATTGATTTCTTACAAATAAGATGAAGATATCATGTATGAATGTAAAATTTCAAATATATATATTTTTCTTATAAGAATTTTCTAATTTGCAAGTTAACTTCACACTTAAGAGGTTACAAAATCAAATTCTCTCGATTTAAACCAAATCTCGATACATAAGTAGGTTTTTGTTAGTAATTTATCTTTTTAATATTTGTTCCAATCATAAGTTAGATTCACGAAAAGATACACATCCAGATATAGGCATTGAGTTTCTTTTAAAAGGTCCTAAACATTTCAATATTTTAAATTAAACTATAATTCTGAAATTATTAAGATAAGACATTATCTCATTTAAAAATTACAAATATGAAAGCATCCATGTAACTCTTTTGATATAATTCGATACAAATATAATCAATAATTTTTCTTGTTCAAAATGGAAGGTCATCAATATTTCAAACATTCTTAAACACATTACTGGAAAACATTTGCAGACCTAGAAGTTCCATAAAATAAATAACACAGTCAATTCATTATTACAAACATAATCTTAAGTGCAAATTTGACTCAAAATAAAAATTATCCTTACATTTAAGCTTCACAAATCCCTTGAGTCTTATTAGTCTTCAAGAAAAAAAAAGAACTTAAAACTTATTAGTCTAAATCTAGATGTGTTTGTCTGAAATTTTACCAAGGGGGGATTTGTATATTTAGAAAATGATTTTCTAGAAAAAAGAAAATATTTATTCAATTTTTCAAGCGCTTGTACACTTGGAAAATGGGAAAAGTTTTTTTCCATTTGTAGGAGGTATAAATATCAGATCGAAATTCACTTTCTGACTCTCTCTTCTTTGAAATTGTTTTCTCTATTGCATCTCTCTCTTCATGCATTTTGCTCGTCACTCTCTATGTGTGACCTTGTCCTCTTCGCATGTTCGTTGACGTCGCCCTCTCTCCACATGGCCTTGCCCTCTCCACATGTCACGGCATTATTCATGTGATTAATTTTTTGTTGTTATCAATTTTTTAAAGTATTTTATCAATTTTTTGTTGTTATCAATTTTTTAACTTTAACAAGGTTTAATTTTATATTATCAGTTTTTAAAATTTTTTATTATGGTTGATGTTAAGATGTTATGAGAATTGAAATTTTATGAAATAGATTTACTTGAAGATTTTCAAGATGAGTTAGATGAAATTCAAGAGGCAAATGATGTTCAATATTTTTCAGATTATATGAAAAATAAGTCAGAAGATGTTATAGTTAAATAATCTCAAGAATGAAAAAAGAGATTGTTGATTAAATATGTATGGATATTATGCAAGCTACGTTGAATGATAGAAATAGGTGATTTCATTTGTAATTTTCTCAAAACTATGGTTGTTAATATTCAATAGTTGGAAATGTATTGTTATGTTACTTTGGATTAACATTATACAAGTAATTGAATTTTTATATTATTAACTAATTTTGGATTAACATTTGTTATGTTGTTTTGTATTAACTAATACTACTTTTATTGAAATTTTCTTTATTTTTCATGTGTACAAATATTAAGAAAATATTTCGTGTAACATGTTTCCAAAAAACTATTTTTTAGATTTTCCTTAAAAATTATTTTTTAAATTTGTTAAATTTTCTTGAAAATTATTTTCCAAATGTACGACCAGAGTTTATTTATTGTAAAGTTTATTTACTGTACATTTCAAATTTTCACTGTACACTACATATAATAATATTTATCAAATAATTTTAATATTTTATATTAAAATATATAAAAAATACTAAATTATATAATTATCCATTCATTCATTATTTAATTTTGTCAGTGATTGAAATCGATATTTTAACTTTAATTTTAATTTTATATAAATTTTTATTTTATAATTTATTATAAAATTTAATTTAATTTATAACAAAATTTAATTTTTAACTTTTTCCGATATTTAAAATTAAGATATTTTATTATTAAATACACCAATGATAAAGTGAGTAATTAATAAATAGTACAGGAGATGCATGCAACCAATGATGAAGATGACTATTATGTGCATCGGCATCTCACATCTGTAATTATTATTATTACAATAATTACCATTTATGATGACAATCTAACGAAGCGCGGCGAGGAGGAGCCGCCGACGGTCACAAAGCACGGCAAGTGAGGCATCCCCTCAGCAGCCCCAACCGGCCGCCGGTCCTCTGGGTAAAGGCGGTCCCCTTCTTGCCCCAGACCCGCCGATCAGAGGCTGCGCCGCCTGGGACGGCTGCCACCATGTTGCGCATCTCTTCTGCCACTCTCTGAGCTGACCTGAGCTTCCTCAGGATCCTGTCCATGGAGGAGGTCCTCTTCTTCTCAAGCTTCGTCTGCTCAGACGGACGCACAAATTTTGAAGTGGGTTGGTTGCAGAGGAGCACAGGTGCGAGCGTAGAGATGGATATGCAGGTGTAGACACAAGAGCACGCACCTCTAATTTTTGGATGGCCGCCTCGGCCTTGGCCTTCTGCAAGTTCTCCCATGCGGTGATCTTTGCCTCCTCCCCCCCCAACCTGCGGAGCCGATCGATGAACGATCCCGTCGTCGACTCGTGAACTGTTTCGATTTCGAAGTTTGAATCAGAGGATGGGCGACGTACCTCGCCACGCATTTGACGGTGCCCTCGGATTTCCATGGGGCGGCGGAGGTCCTCAAGTCTACGGTCTTCTTCTTCCATCTTACGATGCTCGTTGGTTCTTTATCCGAGCCTCCGGTGACTTGCTTCTTCGACCACCTGGTTATGGTGACGCTGCCGCCGACCCCCACCTCCCTCACCTCGGACTCCGACTGGCCGAGCCTCCGCGGCTCCGGCGCTGGTTCGGACGAAGGGCCGGGAGAGGAGTGAACGCTGCAGCAGTCGGGGCTCATCTGGGTCCCCACGTCTTTGGTCGACACCGGAGGTAAGACTGAGAAGGCCTCTTTGGTGCTGTCACTGTTCTCGTCTGCAAATCCGACCCACCAGGAACATCAAGGCATTGCAGTAGGAAGCATGAGGATGAGACCCATCGTACCTTGAGAACCAGGTAAGGAAGATGAGTCCGTCAGCTCCGACCACCCATGCATGCTCACCGACCGCACCATAGCGTGCTCCGACTGCGATGCGGCGGAGCACACCCTGCCGCCACCTACTCCTCCTCTTTTCACGCCGCACGCGTGGTCCGCCAGCAGCACCCCCGTCATCAACGGAGAGCTGGCCATGAAACCGCCGCGAACCACAGGCGAAGCCACCGCACCAGATCCCGCCGCAGGCGTGCTTCCCAGAGGACCGCTCTTCGACTTGGGCTGTCTGCGGTACGACAGCACCACCTTGCTTTTCTTGATGGCACCGATCCCGTCGCCGGACACCGGGCTGAGGATCCACCTCTCGGCGTCCTCCCACTTGGACGGCAGCGCCCTGCCGTTGCCGAAGGGGACGAACAGGGAGGTGCCGCCCATGTGCCTCCTCCCCTGCATGTGCGGCGGCAATGGCATCCGCTCCGAGCTCCACCCCCTCGCATACCCGACGGCGGAGTTGTGCCTGTAGATCGGAGCGCCGGGACTCGGAAACGTGCACGATTTGCTGGCGTTGGAGATTCCGCTCCTCTTCTTCATGTCGGATTCTGCAATGTGGGACAGTGGGGAGGCTATGGAGACATCGGCACCGGCTTGGCTGCTGAAGTCGAAGGATACCGGCCGCCTTCTAAGCTCCGACGGTGGACGCTCCTCCGATCTGCAGTGCCTGTTCTGGAATTCTGAAGGGGGAAAACGGCGGAGGTGATGTGGGTAGAGGTTGATTAAGGAGGCCAGGACACAAGAGGCGGTGTCTACCTTTTAGAGCCAAGGAAAGGTTGCATCTTTCGGGATCTAGCAGCCTTGGGTATCGTTCGTCGTCGTCTTCTCCTCCTTCCTCGTTCAACGCTGCCAGTCATCGAAAAGACGGAATCTTCATGGGCAGTAATGGCAAATGGTGCGGTAGCAGAGAGAGCATAGAACATGGTGAGCAGCAGTACCTTCAGAGTAATTGTTGAGCGTGGCAGAAGAGGACACACCATCCGCCTCTGCTCCTGGACCATGGCTGCGCTCGCCACCCGCCAAATCCTGCGTCACGTCAAAAGTGCACACTTTTGTCAGCTACCACACCGGAGAGACGGCGGAAGGAGACCGACGGTTTCATGGAGCGGACTGCGTACAGGGGAGCCACGATGCAGGGGAAGGAGGTGGCCGGCGGTAGGCACGTCCCTGTCGCCGCTGCTGACGACGGAGGACAACCGACTGGCCTCCTTCCTGCTCCTCCCATCGAGCAACGCCGTCATGGTTTCCGGTCCGTGCCCGCCCTCCTCCTCCTCCTCCGGAAATTCGGCTGCTCTCGCTCTCTTCTTCCTCATGCTTCCCGTCCCGCTGGCGCGTCGGCTTTGCCTCGCTCGTCTTCAATCCGCTTCCCACGCTCCTATTTATCTGCCGGTCATGTGAGCCAGCGAGCCAGCGAGCGAGAGCAGAGGAGGAGAAGACGACAGCTGGTGCAACCACCGCGGCGGTGACAGGTCCAACTCATATGTGTCGTGTCTTCCTCCTTGAACAGTGCCTGCTTATGCGTCGTCGCCCACCACCACCGCTTGCGACCGAACCGTCGATTTGCAGCTCCCTCGCCTTCAGAGTTTAGCGCAGATGCAACCAAAAAAAATTGTGAAATCCAACCAACTATCAGTGCCAGCTCGCTCGCCTTCGTGGAATTCATAAAAATTAAATTAAATTTTAAATTTAATTTTTATTGATCATTTGTTAAAATTAAATTAAATTTATTTTTGTTAATATTATTTACTTTTCAGATAAGAATGAAGTTTGATTTCATGGGATTTGAATTATTTAAAATTTAGTTAATTTAAGTTTTTTTGTCTATTTTTGTCCCATCACAAGAATTTGTAATTTCGTTTAATTTCAATAGATATACAAATACTTATTGAATTTATTTTTTTATAATTTAATTTTACTAAAAAAAATAAATTCATATCAATTCATCTACGATCAATTCTTTATATACAAATTCACCCCTAATGTTTTGATGATTGAAGTGATAGTGATGATTGTGATATTTTTTTAAAGATTTTTTAAAGATTTGTTCACCTTAAATGTAAAGTCTATCGATCATCTCATTAAAAGCAAATATATACTGTAGACACCGATAGGAGGCCCATCCTCTAACAAAATAAATAAATAAATAAAAATTGTGAGACACCTGGTGAACAGCTGAATTACAGTGAAAGTTTATAATAAAAAATACTTCTTAATCACAATCTTGAAACTGGTAAGATAAGAATCAAAGTTAAAAGCCTCGTAGATTTGGGAGATAAAAGAAAAAAATCCCATCTTATCGGTTTACGGGAAAAAAGAAAAGAAAAGGACAGGTAGAAATCTAACTGTAGGAAGGTAACGTGCCGGCAATCGAACGGCTTACGTATTGGGCCTTTCCATAAACTCCAGTGTTGGGCTCACTTGGGCTGGGGCAGTGCAAAATGGTTGTGATCCGATAATCGTTTGTGAAAAAAATGGTATTAAACCTAGAGAAATTAAAGTGGATGTTCAACTGATACTGCAATAAGACGATAGTAACAAAATCAAATTACTATGGCATGTTTGGAGGTGGTTGTAGTTGACTCTTAAAATCATTTTTAATATTATTATTATTATATAAATTTTAACGTATAAACTTTTATTATTTTAATTACTATGTAATTTCAATTTTATTTATAAAATTATTTTTAACTTTAATTTTATTTAACTTTCAAAGTTAATTGAAACTCTTCTCAAACGAGACTTATACTTTAAATGGTGAAGGGTGGTAGAGTAATCAATTACAGCATAATTTGCAAATTTTTAGAACCCTTTTACAAATAGTTCAACAATTATGTTGACAATATTATCGCACAAGCTAGTTCTCTTGTTTTCAACCAGTTTCGTTGACATTACATATGTCTTAGAGGGTGTTTGTGTATTCAAAAAAAAGATGAAAATAGAATTCATGGGAATTCACTTTTTCATTGACCATTTTTTAGACTCATATGTAAACAGGAAATGGTGGAAAATTATATTTTCATCATTTCTCAACCATTGTATAATGAATATCATTTCTTACCTGTGATTTTCTATCACTTCTTATGTAAATAGATGAGAAAGTATAATAGAAGTTGTTGAACACATTCACATATATATAAACACAAACACTCAATTTTTTTTAATTCATTTCATTTCTTATATGTGTACAAATACCCTTATAATTTTATAGTTTTTTATCAAATCTCATTATTTTCATTTCCCATGAATTCCTAAATATTTCTCATTTTTTTTCCTATCTTTGCTACTCACACAAACACTCTTTTAATGTAACGTCGTTCGAGAATCCTGTATGACAAATTGATTAAATCTCCAGATGAAAATGCAACCTTTTAAAAGATTGATAGCTTGTGAGAATTGGTGGGGCATTGATAAAGATTGATTCCTCTGGAAATAAGAACAAAAAAAGTCGATCGAGAAAGAGGGGAATGATATGGCATGGTGTGCTGCTGCGAATGTATGTACAAGGTGAAGGTGATCAGGTTGGAACATGTTCTACTGCTTTGATTTGTATTTTAAAATGGTCGATACTGCCATTCAACCCAGCTATCTATGCCCAGCTCCCACATGAATATTACCTATATATACAGATGCATGCTGACAAGAAGTTGACCGGCTTCACTGAAGAACAAAGCCCAGCAGCTCATCAAATGCGCAATGTTTCCTGGCCATCACTATGTTTAGCGAAACCACTTAATTGTATGCTTTATTTGGATCGAATTCAATGATCTTCTTCCTGATACAAATCTCGTGATTAAGAAAATGTTGAAGAATAAAACTAAAGAATTTAATTGGGAGAAGAAGATATATGATGACTTTTCCATTGTTTATTTCCTTGTTCCTCTCATACATGCAGGCAATACATGCACTATCGATTACAGCAATATATGTAGTATTTACTACTATATAATACATTATTTGTAATAAGTCTTCAATTTTCATGGTAATGGTTTATACAAAATATAGTCTTCAATTCGTACAGGATGTTGAGCTTAGATAAAAACCATAAAATCCTACAATTACCCATTACACTAATTTCTACACTAGGAATTAAAAAGTACAATGTAACTACAACTACATGCATTACAATAAAAACTAATATGGAAAACTATTAAATTACACAACCAAGTTCTTTCCAAGTAAATTATACCTTGAAGATCACCAAATGGATACCTTGAGTTGGCCTCCAACCTCCTCCTAGCTTTGCCTTTAGCGCTATCACCGCCGCGGGTGCTACTCAGATGATGCGGAGCTCAGAGGAGTCCAAACGGGCCCCCGAAATAATCACATCAACACTGCTGGAAAGGCTCCTTCAAGCCTCTTCCTCGAGCCCTAATGAGAGGCTCTGAAAGAGGGAGTGGCCGGCACGATTCAATGCTGAAATGGCTTCTGAAATGGTCTTTTCGCCGCTTGGAATAGCTCCTTCAAGCCTCTTCCCCAAGCCCTAATGAGAGGCTCCGAAAGAGGGAGTGGACAGCCACGAACCTTACTTTGAAAAGCTCTGAAATGATGTCTCGTTTG
>JAMKPZ010003408.1:0-31041 GCA_024699675.1 Amphibolis antarctica
TTTTGAATCATTGCATTAATTAACTTATGAATTTTAATTAATCATTTATTGATTACAAATACGGTGATTAAGGTTTTTTAAGTGCTTAATTAACATATACATTAATTTATTATTTTAATATGTTGGAGTATGTGATTAATAAATTATTTAAATCAATGACTTAAATTTTTGATGAAGTGATAAAACATTTGTGTGGTTTTGTATTTTATATTTTTAATTAATTGATTTAATTATTAAATCTATCTTCAATTTATTTGTGAAATATTCTTATAATTTGTAAAATCCTTAATGAAAATACTAGGGTGGATTTGATTTTTAATTAATTAATTTTGAATTAAAAAAGATTTTGATTACCAGCTATGTTAAATAATTTAGCATTAAGTTCAATATTTCTAGTTATGTTCAATTAATAACTAAATAGATAATTAGCAAATATAATTATGACTTTTAAATTATCATCAAATTATGATTAAAATTTAATTAAGTTATATTCTACAATCTTACAAGTATATGTGATAGGAACTTGAAAGATTGGTGTTTAAGTTTAAGTTCATAAGCTATATCTTACAATCTTTTATCACGTAAAAGTTTAAATTCACACGTAATGAAAGATTCGGTGTTTTGTGTTAAAAGACCGAATGATTATATTAAAAGATCGGTATTTTAAGATGAACACGTGAAATTCAATTTTTAAGTTAAGAATAGTACTTAGGCATTTTAAGGGTATAACTCTAGATATCCTTCGAATATTTTTGTTAAAAGACTTGAGACTATATAAATGAATTTAACAGTTAAGTGAGGGATGAAGATGAGTTTTATTGTTCAGGAGGGAGTCGACGAACCGACAACCGGGGGCGTGTACCGACTTTCTAACCAGCTCAGAGAGGTGATAACGAGTTTTACCGCTTGGGAGAGAGTCGGGGACCTGACAACCAGGTACGTGTACTGGCTTTCGAGCCAGCTGCCACTTGGTTTACCTGGCAACCAAATCAATGCTGGGTATGGGGGTCACCAAATTTCACTGTAGATGAAAGATTCGACGTTTTGTATTAAAAGACTGAATGATTGTATTAAAAGACTAGCATTTTAAGATGAACACGTGATTTTTTGAGTCAAGTGTGTACGTTTTAAAGTGCACGTGTGAACAGTGTCAGCGTTTTAGCAAGGTATGTGTGATTTTTAAGTTAAATACGTGAAATTCAATTTTTAAGTTAAGAATAGTACTTAGGCGTTTTAAGGGTATAACTCTGGATATTCTTCGAATATTTTTGTTAAAAGACTTGAAACTATATAAATGGATTTAACATTTGAGTGAATGATGATGATGAGTTTTATCGCTCGGGAGGGAGTTGGCAAATCGGTAGCTGGGGGCGTGTACTGGCTTTCTAGCCAACTGAGAGGGGGTGATAACGAGTTTTACCGCTCGAGAGGGAGTCGGGGAATCGACAGTCGGGTACGTGTACCGGCTTTCGAGCCGGTTGCCGCGTGGTTTACCCGGTAGCCAGATTAGTGCTAGGTATGAGGGTTACCAAATTTCACCATCGATGAAAGATTTGGCGTTTTGTGTTAAAAGACCGGAAGATTGTATTAAAAGACCGGCGTTTTAAGATGAACACGTAATTTTTTGAGTCAAGTGTGTACGTTTTAAAGTGTACGTGTGAACAGTGTTAGCGTTTTAATTAAAGAACTGTAACTTTAAGTATAAGTGATCGGTGTTTTAGCAAGGTACGTGTGATTTTTAAGTTAAACACATGAAATTCAATTTTTAAGTTAAGAATAGTACTTAGGCGTTTTAAAGGTTATAACTCTGGATATCTTTCGAATATTTTTGTTAAAAGACTTGAGACTATATAAATGAATTTAACAGTTGAGTGAGGGATAAGAAGGAGTTTTATCGCTCGGGAGGGAGTCGGCAAATCGACAGCCAAGGGCATGTACCGGCTTTCAAGCCGGCTGAGAGGGGTGATAACGAGTTTTACTGCCTAGGAGGGAGTTGGGGAATTGGTAGCCGGGTACGTGTACCAGCTTTTGAGTCAGTTTCCACGTGATTTACTCGATAGCCAAATCAGTGTTGGGTATGTGGGTCACCAAATTTCACTGTTAATGAAAGATTTGCCATTTTGTGTTAAAAGACCAGATGATTATATTAAAAAACCAGTATTTTAAGATAAACATGTGATTTTTTAAGTCAAGTGTGTACGTTTTAAAGTGCACGTGTGAACAATATCAATGTTTTAACTAAAGAAACATAAATTTAAGCATAAATGATCAGTGTTTTAGCAAGGCACGCGAGATTTTTAAGTTAAACACGTGAAATTTAATTTTTAAGTTAAGAATAGTACTTAGGCGTTTTAAGGGTATAACTCTGGATATCCTTCGAATATTTTTGTTAAAAGACTTGAGACTATATAAATGGATTTAACAGTTAAGTGAGGGATGAGAAAGAGTTTTACCGCATGGGAGGGAGTCGGCGAATCGGCAGCTAGTGGCATGTACCAGCTTTTGAGCCGGTTGAGAGAGGTGATAACAAGTTTTACCACCTGGGAGGGAGTCGGGGAACCAGCAGCCGGGTACGTGTACCAGCTTTCAAGCCGGCTGCCGAGTAAACCAGATCATTAAAAAGTAATATATAGTTGATTCTTTAATTAAAAGTGTAGTTTCGTTTACCTATACATTTGTTGTTCAATCCATACATTTCAGATTAAACATATTTTACTTTGTACCATGTACTAAAATACTTAAGGTAATTAATAATTTATTGGTCTAACATTTTCTTCTCAATGAATATTCTTTTATGTTAAATGAAAGTATAATCAATGTACTTAATTCCATGTTCTATTCGACGATAGGGGAAGAAAAATTGATGGGAAGATAATTGGGAAAAGGAATCACATGTGAAATGTGATTTTCTTTTTGTGTTAAAATAAAATGCTACTTTAGGAAGAGGAATCATAGGTCTTTTGCACAGGTGACGATGGCGAGATGATTTTTTTTCACTCTCTCTACTTTTCCTATTACTCTTTCTCTACCGTTTAACTTTAATACTATCTACAAAAGTTACTTTTGTAAGCATCTACAGAATCATTTTTCCTATAGATATACATATATATATATATAGTAGGATGAATGCGTCGACGCACCTGCATGCATGCAAGGCAAACAAGCCGACGGCGACGACATGCGGAAACGGACGACCAAGATATTCATTTTTTTAATCTGGATCGATCGAGTTTTCGTTTTCCCGGCCGCCGGATTGCTCTGATCGCCGCTCACATGGACGCCGCAGCGGCTTGCGTGGTTGGATGGTTGGCTGCCCACTGCTTCCGACAACTTTCTCGTTCTACAGGAGTCGCCATGTGAGGCTCCCGTGCCTAGCAGCGCCGCACCACTGGCGTTGTCCGTTTCTTTCAAAAAAAAAACGAAAAACTTGAAATTATTATTGTTATTTTTGTAGTATGAAAATTTTGATTTATTTTTTCAGGTTCTTCAGTATTCGTACAAGAATAAAAATTTAAATTTTTTTTCATATTTTTCACCCAGACAAATAAAATAATTTTCATGAATTTTCAACCCTTTATCTTGCGAAAATTTACTGGTGGAAGTGTATCAAAAGTGACTATTGTGTTGTATCAGGCCATATTAGGCCTTTCGATTGATGATCCAGGTAAAACTTATTTGGACTTGTGTCAGGTGATTTGACTTGACATAGTTTAATTTTTTAATATTTTTATTTTATTAAAAATTAATATAATATATAAATATTAAAAAATGATTAAAAATGATATTTGAACTTATATAACTATATGTCACGACAAATTCAAACGACTAAATTATGTACCATGTATAACAAAAATATATTAAAAAATAATTTTTTTTAATAAATTACAAAATTATTTCTGTACTACACATGCTGAATATTAATAAAAAATTTAATTTATCACATTAATAAAAAAAATAATTATTTATGTTTTAGCAAATGTATTTTATTAGTTTGATAATTTAAATTTGAATCTATGTTAAAATATTACAAGTTTTGTTTACATCTGTGTAAATTCTTTTTATTTTTTGCAACATACAAATGATTTTTTTTCTTTTCCTTTTCTAAATTTTCTATTTTCGATATATATAAATCGACCCTAGGTCGTATTTAACGTAGTGTAATATACTCACTTATATTACATAAAAGATGTACCAGAAAATAATTATTTAATTCAAGAAGAAACTTGAAAGATGTACCAAAACATGCTTATTTCCGTGAATATTATTATAGATTTTAGTATTTATTTTCAAGTATTCACATTATTATTATATATTATATATATACTTGCAATTTTAGTTTTTTTAAAAAATAAAGACAAGTCACTTAAGCAATTATGGTTAAAGTTGAAAGACCAATTGAAGATTTCTACTCAAAAAGTAGTTCAATGGCAGAATTAAGTCAAAATAAAAAGAAAGAAGTACGCAACAATTGAATTTTTTAAAGTACGCAACACGAAGATATTATTGCATTATTAATGTAGATGAAGGAATTTTTTAAATTTGTATAATACTTACAATTGAATTTTGTGAAATATTTTTATTTTGTAACGTTACTTTTAAAGTTCCATAATAAACGTACTATTATTCAAATTATTTTAATAGAATTTTGTTCGCAATGTTAAAATAATTAATTCTTATAAGTTTTATTTACATTTGAATACAAATTTTTTAAAATAAAATGTACAAACAATTTTATATACAAATTTTCTTAATTTTTCATTTATTTATAAATTTTTCGATTTTGTTTTTTAAAATTTCGATGCGTGGAAAAGCCCTGATCGTGTAACAGTACATTACTAATCTACCCCTGCGGGGCGACAAAAACGGGATCGCTTGGAAAACCGTATCCTTCCGTAAATAACGTCATACAAGAGGGTATTATCATCGTACGTTTCGATCCTATTTTTCGAAAAAAATAGATTGAAATTAAAAAAGAATGGCGGGAAATTCTAGAAGCGGTGGCCCCACGTTTCTTTTTTCCGTCAATAATTCGTTCCTTCCTTGCCCCGTCTGCATCCTCACTTCGGACACTCCACTTCACACACAAGCCCCACTTCACTACTGTAAACCGCCGGTCCCGTCTCGCTCGTCCTGTCTCGGGAAACTGCACGGCGGTACCAGAAAACAGCTGGGAAGAGCAGATCGGACGAGGGAGGAGAGGCATTTGGATCCCCGCGGGAAGATCTCTACTCGCTGGAAGGTGATCTAGGCAGCTCCGAATTCCAGGTATCTTGTAGTTTTTTTGCCACACCTCGTCCTTGTACTGCCGAGGGGCATTGAGATCTGATCGTCTCGGGACTCGGGAGTTGATCCTGGCTTCGTTTTGGTCGGACATTGCTATTTCGTTGTCGCAATAGCGGAGTAACGCGGCTAGTTTTTTCTCTCAAGGACGTTGTAGGGTTTGGTTCATGCAAATGCGGGATCTGATGTCTTTGATTTGGAATCTCTGGTTGTCGGTTCAAGGAATCAAGGGGCAGTTGGAGTCGCAAGGGCTGCGAACTCTACTTCGGACGTGTTTTGACTCTTTTCAGTGAAGATCTGGTCGTCGGAAGTTGGAACCCCTGTTGTTTTAAGTGTCCGTATTTTCCTGCAAGATGTCCAGCAAGGCTCTTGTTGCCAGTCTAGAAGTGAAAATTTGCTTTGTTTGATGCCTTTCGATCGTATCGTCTGTTTTGAACAATGCAGGCAGATAGATCGGAATCTAGCAAAATTTTTAGTCTAGTTTCTTTATCAGTTAGCTCCTATTAAATGCTTTAATGGCTACACTGTTGTTTGTCGCTTAGAGCGCACTCACTCTTGTTTAATTTATCAGTTTAGCTTTGGTTACTGCCACATAACTCTCAACCTGGAAACAGATTTTCGGGTTAAGTTAAACATTTTTAGGAGTGGTGCGTAGGTTATTCTTAAACCATGTTCCAGTGTATGCTGTTGCCAAATATGCTAGTAGATTATCGCAATTCATTATCTGAATTGTTAATGTCATATATTTTGACCATTGATATATCTGCCCAGTTAGGTACAGTCAAGGCGATCCATCTTTATCAAAATGACAAGTACAGGTGTGCAGAACACTTCACTAGGGGAAGCTACTTGTGGATCTCTCTTGCAGCAACTGCAGGTATTGCATTTGGCTTCGGTTTATGCCAAACCCTGTTGGTTGTTAAGTAATAGACTTGTCTTATGCTTTTAGCAAATTTGGGATGAAGTTGGTGAAAGTGATGAAGAACGTGATAAGATGTTGCTTCAGTTGGAGCAGGAGTGTTTAGACGTTTACAAACGGAAAGTTGACCAGGCTTCAAAATCAAGAGCACAACTACTTAAAGCTTTGGCAGATTCTAAAGCAGAGTTGGCCACTCTTGTTTCTGCTCTTGGAGAGAAGACCTTAGTCTCCATGGTAAGCTCCTTTCTATTTTCATTTTCCATCCCTTCATCTATCAGTCTGTAGTTAGCTCCTTCAACCGTATCTGAGTTCTACCTTCTATGTTGGATCGGCACTTTTGGACATGCCACTTCAACGTTATCTAATACTGGAAAAAGCAACATGTAACATGCTGGCAATTAATAGATTGTTCTTCTCATTTGTTTATTTTGTTTTACAGCCTGATCAGCCCTCTGGCACCATCAAGGAGCAACTTGCAGATATTGCACCTACATTGGAACAGTTGCTGATGCAAAAGGAGGATAGAATAAAAGAATTTTCTGGTGTACAATTGCAGATAGAGAGAATACGTGGTGAAATCTCTGGGAATATAAAAAATGGTGACCAGATCAAAGCTTCTGCTGTTGATGAGAGTGATCTTACACTAAAGAAGTTAGAAGAGTTCCAATATCAGCTCCAAGAGCTTCAAAAAGAAAAGGTATGATTTATTCTCTGTTACAACTTTTTGCTGAATACTTTTATTTGTGAATTGACACATTTTCTATTCCTCAAACTCTTGAAGAGCGACAGGCTTCACAAAGTTCTGGACTATGTAAGCACAGTACATGATCTCTGTGCTGTGCTGGGGATGGATTTTTTTAGTACCATAACTGAAGTCCACCCAAGCCTCAACAACTCAGTTGGTGTGCAATCTAAGAGCATTAGTAACGAGACATTGTCCAAGCTTGCTAGGGCTGTCCTTGCCCTGAAAGAGGACAAGCAGTCAAGGCTACACAAGGTTAGTCTACTGGTTTGTGGTTCTGAATTTCTGCCACTATGTTCTACAGGTCAATATGGCTTTTTGATTTTCAGCTTTATACATATCTTGGGATGATTTGGCTTTCTCTTCTTTTCTCCAGTATGGAAAATGTGCCTTCTGTGAAAAGCATTTATCTTTCTCAAGCAATTGCACCAATAATTTTGAAGGATGATGATTCTCATTGCAACTTCTGTAAATGCCCAAGAGCCTAATATCCATGTAGTGTATTGTCAAGTTAAACGATTTTATTGCCAATTAATTGAGCCAGTAAATCCAATTTTTTATCTTCCTTTCCAAGTTGTATCTCATCCTTGAATATAATTGTGATAGAAAGTTAGTGGGATCCATATAAGGATATGGTTATCATCTCTCCTCTCTTCCCTTTGTATATATTCTATTTCATTGTAATGTTAAGGTAAAAAAAACCTTTTGAGCCCTAAAATTTATATGGTATCAGCGTGATTCAGTCATTTGGCAACCCTCCGAAATATCTGTGAAACTCAATGACAGAAATTATTTGATGTGGTCTAAGAGTTTTTTCACCTTTGTTGCTGCACAACGGAAGAGTGCACACTTGGTGAGACCACCACTAGATATCAAGGATGAAAACTATGATGATTGGTTTGCAGACGATTCAATTGTGGTTACATGGCTTGAGAACAGCATGGAGCCTAGTGTGGCCAAAAGGGTTATGATGTTACGACCTGCAAAGGTCATATGGGATACTTTGAAACAGATGTATGCAATGGAGAACAACATCTTACGGGTTTATGAGATCTACGAGCTGATTTTTTCATTGTGCATGACAAATCAGCCTATTTAGGAGTACTATGGCAGCATACGCGCACCCTATTTGAGGAACTTGATATGTATCAGCCTCCCACTACTGATCCGGTCGTCTTACGTTAGTATAGGAATGATCTACATGTGGTTGTGTTCTTGTCGGGCCTTCCATCTGAGTTAGTTTCCCAAGTTCGGGGACAACTCTTGGGAGGTGAGACAACTCCTGACCTAGGAATGGCATTCGCTTGGGTGTTTCGCATCTCCAAGATGGGTTCTCTTAGTGTGCAAGAGGCCTCTGCTCTTGTTGTTAGGGCATAGCCCGAGAGGTGTGGTGGATGTACAGATTTTGGATTCAGACGATGTCGAGTCCCTTGCTCTTACTGCGAAAAGACAAATCATAGGTTAGAGAAATGTTGGAAGAAATTTGGCAAACCCATGTGGGCACGTGTAGCTATAGAATCTTCTGAGCCTACTAAGCATTTACCTTAGCTTCTGGCACTTCGATTGTGACTGTAGCTATAGAATCTTCTGAGCCTACTAAGCATTTACCTTAGCTTTTGGCACTTTGATTGTGACTATCTTATAAGCAAATTATCAGAGGTTTATGCAATTACAAGAGTATGGAAATGACCATAGTAGCTAGGGAAGATAGTTCTCGGCCATGGTTGCCTTGGCATCCATCTTAGGTATGGAAATGACTATGGTAGCTAGGGAAGATAGTCCTTAGATTGTAGACTCAAAAGCATCACTGTTGACCCCTCATACTTGGGGATATGCGATTGATATCGTGGTTAGTCTGAGCCAAGCATTCGGCTTCTCATGATTCAGGTTGGGAGTACAAGTGTTATACTCTTATGTGCTAGCCAGGGCACCCTGGAAATATGGGTCAGTTGCTGGTCATCTTGGCCAACATCCAGACTTCCCATGCGAAAGTCACACTTCATTTTCTGCCTCATGTGTGGCAACCAAGACCAGCCCCCGCCGCCTACGGGCATTCCCCTGGTGCGGGCGTGCTGGCATTCAGTCGCATTTCTTTAAGTCATTTTACGACTTCATTAACCATGTCCGTGGCCTTGCCTCTCACACAACGGACTTACTTTGTTGAATCTCTCCTTGTGTGACGAATCTATTACTCGTCTAACGATTGCTGGTCAGCCAGTAGTTTTGTCGCCTAGACGGAACTTCCTCCAATATTTGACGTTTATCGACGAAAGTCTCATTTTTGTTAACGTTTCATACAACACTTCCGTTTTCGTTTAGGTCAGCTGTAGAGTAAAGCCCGTAGTGTTATGGCTAATCGTAGAGTAAAGTCCGTAGTGTTACGGCTAATCGTAAAGTAAAAGCCATGTTATTACAGCCAGCCGTAGGATAAAACTCGTAACGTTATGATTTAGTCTTCCTAGAGCAAACCAATTGCTTGACCCCAACTGCCTCTGATGCACTTTCCAGAGGTGTAAGTCCAACCCTCTTGCCACTTTTAATGCGCCTTCTAGAAGTATTATAGTTGAGACATTGAGTCCTAGAATGGACCAGTCATCCGATGATAGGCGGACGGATTTCCAGCCTATATGGTGGAGGTTCGACCCCGCTAGCCGCTCTTGATACACCTCCTAAGGGGGGGGTATGAGATCAGTCTCTTAGCAACTGACCACACAAGTATAAATCTTTGGTCTATCGCGGTAGAGATGACGGAATTCCGATCAAAATGGCGGAATTCTGCCTCTGTGTCGATCGTTTCTAAAGTGCTTGGGGACTCATTGCAACGAACTAATGAGTGTTGGCCTTCCGCAACAGAGAAGGTGGAATTCCAGCCAAAATAGTAGAATTCCGGTCTAGAGTGTCGGTGCCTCTCGACCATTCCAGGAGCGCGGCGAGCCCAACCGTCACTTAGTCAACGTAACGTGTGCAACACTTAGTCTTCCTACGCCCGATGGTCCAACTTCGCGAAACGTCGTAACCTTGGCCTATAAATAGATCTCCCTTTGCCACTAGGGAAGGGGGGAGATGGCTCTTTTATTAAGTAATACTGACCCACTTGGTCGCCCATGGCTTCGACCAGGGGAAGTCCTTTCTTCCCTTGGGGATCACCCACGATCCCCCCTCTCCTTCCTGTTTTTATGTGTACACCACCCAGGGTAAGGGAGGAATATTTTTAACATTTCCTTGAGTAGGGACGTTCCTTGCTGCACCAAGCAACCAATTTGCCCAAGCAAGACGTCACTCTCATCTTATGGCTTTGCATGTTGTTTTTTTTGTGTTTTCAAGGTCGCTTGCAAATTCTTTTTCTTCAAGCTAGTTTTGATTTATCTATTTCATATGCTTATTGGCCTAGACATATGGATATGTGCATTGCGGGACAAAACATGGAACCCAGCCTTTGGTAATACGGGTACCGTGTAGCTGACTGACAAGCGAGCTGGTTACCGCTCATATGCTGGCCTTACGTCCAGCACCCTTGTATGCCCTATTTCTCCTTTGCCATCCTTCTTTTGCACCCTTGTTCGACTAGCTTCGCACGGACAATTTGTTTTACTTTCATGCGTTGCGGGCGAAAGTTCGCTAGGGCTGGTGGATTTTCCCTACATTGTCTGTTTTCCTCTCCCTTTATGTCATCGCTCGATGCTTGCTTGTGCATCGTGACCTCGGTAAGCGCCCTTGAGACTTGACTTGTTCTTGAGTCTTTGTGCGGCCCCTCTCCAGTTGAAGACATTCGGTCCCAGAAGTATTCCTCGGAACCCCTTTGATGTTAATTCTTGGAGGTGCATGCCCCTTTTACATTGTTTTCTATTTCATTTAGCATGATACCTTGGAGCCAGTGCAAGCCACAGTGCTTCCAATGTTTTCCTTGGTCGATTCTACCAGTTTTCGACATCTCCATGGTTGGAACACCAAGGGCGAATCCTAGTTTTTATTTTATTCCTAGTTACCTTTATTTTTATGAGCCGTTGAGAGGCTGGATTTCATTCAGGCTAGCTAGGGGTGCTTAACACCTTCCCCATCGATACCCAAAGCTCTTTATCCAATCTTTTGGACAGAAGACCCCTTACTATATCTATCTCTTACTCTTTTAACCGGGATTTTTAGTCTTTGTTGTGAAAGGTTCATCATTTCTTCATAGGTTTCCTTGTTTCTCCTTACAATAAGGTGGCGACTTCATTTATTTATATTTTCCGACATTTAACCTGGAGCTTGTTTTCTGCTATCATTTGTCTCGAGGATGGCATTGGTCGTCCCTTGAGGGATTTGCCTGAGGGATAGCAACAATCACAACACATGATAGGTTGTTCTACTCTTTTCTCTTGATTTCAACAACTTCCCAACCTTCATAGTGTTACTATTGTTGATGTCCGCTCCTGTTGAATATATGGTAGAGGGATTGTGCATGTCACCTTTAACATTCGACTTGAGTAAACCCTTTATGTTCTTGAACTTTCTGTTAACTTGTTGTTTATTTGTGCCATTACCCTTCAATTATCCTACTATGTAACATTCTTTTCCTTTCATTGTACCTTTTAGGATTTGCAGATGAGGGTGGGGATTGGTTTGGGCCATAAGAGAAGCTCTGGAGGGTACATCCTGGTTTGTGATACATCTTCACATGATCTTGCTGCTCTATTGTCATCTACTGTCAAGTCCTCTCTTTTATGGCATTATCGACTAGGTCATTTGTCCATCCAAAAGTTAGGGCAAGCCTTGCCATGGGTCTCTATTCTTGAGTTTTAGTGTGAGTCATGTCAATTAGGGAAACATAGTAAGTCTACCTTTTCTCATGTTGAACTTGCCACCAATCGAGCAATGTTCGATCTAGTTCATTGTGATATCTAGAGGTTGAGTCGTATTGTGTCCCAAAATGGCTATAGTTACTATGTTATATTTGTTGATGATTACTCCAAAGTTTGTTGGGTGTACCTCTTAAGGAATCATTAAAATGTTTTGACTATTGTTCAAAATTTCTTTAATGAAATCAAGACTTAATTTTCTATTATTCTGAAATATTTGTACACTGATAATGCTTTGGAATTTGTGAGTGCTTCTTTTCAAAATTTTTGTATCTCCCAAGGAACCATTCATCAAATCATTTATCCTCATACCTCTCAATAAAATGGGATGACTGAGCGAAAACATCATCTTTTGGACATTGGTAGAACTCTTCTTATCCAAATGAATGTCCTTAAGTACTTGTGGTCAGATGGCATTGTCACCGTTGCTTATATTATCAATTGGATGCCCTCCACACCACCTGGAGGTGAAGTTCCAATTCATAGGCTTTATCCTAATCGTGAGTTATTTGAATTAACTCCTTCTGTGTTTGGTTGTGTACCGTATGCTCAAGATTTCCAACCTAGGTTGGATAAATTAGATGCACAGGCTATTAAGTGTGTGTTTGTTGAATACTCTAGGACTTAGAAAGGGTATCATTGTTATCATCATTCTACCAATTGTTATTATACTTCTGTTAATGCTACACTTTTTGAAGATCAACCTTATTTTTCTATGGGTTCTATTAACACTATTGATCCTATACCCTCGATTCCTTTTTCTAGTCTTGTTCCTATCAATTATGATTTTATTGGGGATGCCCAAGGTGACCTTTTTAGTGCACCTCCTACCATTAAGGAGCCTCATAGTGGTGACAATAGGACCTCTAACCTCCCGTTGCAAGTGTATCATCGAAGGAAATGACCTCTCGTAGCTTCTTAGGCACGTTCGATCTAGTCACCTGATGCAGATCCTCCAAACTTTGTGCCCGATGCCCAAGCACCTATGCCTATTACAAATACAGGTGATCTCCCTATTGCTCTTAGGAATGGCATTCAAACTTGTACTCAACATCCTATTGCCAATTTTGTAACCTATGACCATTTAAGTTCCTTTTGTCGTGCTTTTGCTTTGGCAATCTCAACTAAGTCTATTCCAAGGACATATTAGGTGGCTTTACAGCTATCATATTGGAAAGATGCTATGGATGTTGAGATGAATGCCTTACAGTCTTGTGGTACGTGGGAGTTAGTCTCTTGCTCTGCAGATGCCAATGTTGTTTCCTACAAGTGGGTTTTCACTGTCAAATACAAGTCATATGGGTTAGTTGAGAGATACAAGGCTCACTTGGTTGCTAGAGGGTTTACTCAGCAGTATGGTATTGATTATGATGAGACATTTTCCTTTGTGGCTCGTCTCAATTCCATTTGTGTTTTACTATCTCTAGCTATTTATTAGAAGTGGCAGTTACATATGTTAAGAATGCGTTTCTATATGGTGATTTATCTGAAAAGACTTACATGGAGCAACTGCCTAACTATGTTACTTAAGGGGAGTATCAACTTTGTAAGTTGAAGAAGGTAGTTTACGGATTGAAGCAAAGTCCTTGAGCATGGTTTGACAAGCTTAGTCAAGTCATGTTTAATGGAGGATTTTGTAGGTGTGCTATAGATCATTCTATCTTCATACGACAGTCAGCCTATGAGTACGTTATTTTAGTTGTGTATGTAGATGACATTCTTCTTACAAAAAGTGATGTTAAGGGTATTATTACAACTAAGGAAAATCTTGCCAAGGTGTTCCAAATGAAGGACTTGGGGAGGTTAGGATACTTCCTTGGTATTGAGTTTGCTACTCAAAGGGTAAAATAGGGTTATCCCAACGTAAGTATACATTGGATCTTTTGAACGAAACAAGTTACTTAGGTTGCAAATTAGATGATACGCCTGTTAAGCAGTACCCACTCTCTTGGGACACTTCATCAACCCACTCTTTTGGGACACTTCATCAAAGGAGTTAGTAGATCCCACACAATACAGGCGACTTGTTGGAAAACTCATTTATCTTACTGTTACGAGATTGCATATTGCATATATCATAGGACTTCTTAGCCAATTCATGTATCAACCTTGACAGGTTCATTGGATAGGGTTCATTGGATAGGTGTGCAGAAGGTTCTTGCCTATCTCAAAGGCACTCCTAGAAAGGGGCTTGTATATCAAGCAAATGGACAATTGAAGGTTGAAGTCTTTTCTGATTCTAGCTTTGCAGGAGATAGGGGAGATCGGAAGTCCACATCTAGATACTTTACATATGATGGAGGCAATCTAGTTACTTGGTGGAGCAAAAAGTAGAATATTATTTTGGTCTTTAGTATTGAGGTAGAATATAGGTCAATACGAGAGATTGGATTTGAAATGGTGTGGCTTAGATCACTTCTTTAGGAGTTTGGAGTGGCAGTTCAAGAGCTAATGCCTATGTATTGTGATAATCAGGTTGCTATCTGTATTGTTCAAAATGAGACTTTTCATGAACGTACGAAGCACATTGAAATTGATTGTCATTATGTCTAGAATCTTGTAGTCAAAGGCATTATTTGCACACCATATACTCCATCGTTTGAGGAGCTTGCCGATATCCTTACCAAAGCATTGAGTCATAATGTATTTGATTATATTTGTAACAAATTGGGTATGACAAATATATACCTTCCAGCTTGGGGGAGTGTGATAGAATTAAGTTAGTGTGATCCATATAAGGATTTGGTTATTATCTCTCTTCCCTTCCTTTTGTATATATTCTATTCCATTGTAATGTTAAGGTAAAAAAAAAACCTTTTGAACCCTAAACTTCACAATAATCTTATCTTGACCTTAATATTACAAAAGGCACTTATGTTAAGCTTTTGGAAAAGATTCCATTCTCCCCTACATGTGGTTTTAATGCTCTGCTTAAGTGAATATCAATTCTGTTCTCTGAGTGTGCCTTTGATGAAACAGTATGCCATATGTATTACCATTTACTGTCCATCATAAAACAGTGAACTAAATGTTACATCTATCGAAATATGAATACTAGCTTTCATCTGTTTGTATGCAATTATTTCTGATGATAAAATATGGAGTGTGGACCGTACCAACTATGGTATGGTAACCTATTAGTTGCATCTAGTTAATATAATAAAACTTTATCATCTAAATGTTTTCAGCTTCAACAACTAGCAGTGCAATTATCTGACCTATGGAATTTAATGGATACTCCTGTTGAAGAGCGAAGTTTGTTTGACCACGTGACTTGCAATATCTCTGCTAAGGTTGATGAGGTCACAGTTCCTGGGGCTCTTGCTCTTGATCTGATTGAGCAGGTCAGATAAGTAAACATTTTTAAAGGTCCATGTTGTATAAATTATTGCTGCTTTTCATTTCACTCAATATTGGTGCTTTTTAAAGGCTGAAATTGAAGTTGAAAGACTGGACAATCTAAAGGCCAGCAAGATGAAAGAAATAGCTCTCAAGAAACAAGCTGAACTTGAAGAAATTTATGCTCATGCTCATGTCGAGATTGATTCAGATGCTGCTCACGAGAAAATAATGGCCCTTGTAGATTCTGGAAGCATCGAACCTTCAGAATTGTTGGCTGATATGGATAACCAAATAATCAAAGCAAAAGAGGAGGCTTTAAGCAGGAAAGAAATTCTGGAGAAGGTTGAAAAGTGGATGTCTGTATGTGAAGAGGAAAGCTGGTTGGAGGATTACAACCGGGTATGTACATCTTTCAAATTTTTAATGACCGGAAGATAGGACATTGCGAACTCTTATGGTGCACATGATCTTATATTGCAAAAAATTAGCCATCCGTTTGCCGCTAAAACTTACATGTCTGTAGTAGCAATTCTTATCAGTCATCATTTGAATTAAACATTTGGAAAATTTTGACGCCGACTAAACTTTATATACCCTCAATGGTATACCATAAACTCTCCCTCAATCCTTTTATGAATGGAATTTTTGAACATATATGCTTATATATATATATATGCATATATGTTAATTAAGGAAAATTTTATAAAATTGTTATTCACCTAGTTATATTTGATAGTTTATGCTAGGCTGTAAATACGTTCATATGTAAAAATTAAGTGTTGTTGGTATATGTATACTTAGACGGATGAGTGATAATATTATAAGGGATAAACTAAAAAAAATATTTTATTAGAAATAGAGTAGGAATTATACCAATTGAAGATAAGATATTAGAAAATACGCCAAGGTGGTTTCGTCATATTCTTTGAAGACCGAAGAATGTTTGACTGGTAAAGGAAAAAAATTAATTAGTGCCAAAGAAAGTAAAAGAAGTAGTAGGTCTAAAACTGCATGGTTAGGAATTGTGAAAACAGATTTAAATCTATGTAATTAATTGAAGATTTAGCTATAAATAGAAATACACAAATGAAAATGATTCATGTGGCCAATTTTACATAATGAAATTATGGTTTGGATTATTATTGTTGTTATACTTATATGTTATAAAAATTTCCTAGAAAATTAAAAAAAAGCATGTCCTAACTTTTGTAGAATCACACATATTAAAATAAACTTTAAACTAATTAGGTTGCTGGTGCAAGAAAGCTTTGATTGTCTCAGATATGGCTGTTGATCGGTACTGTAGTAGCACTTTGGTTAGGCATTGGAGCAAATTCCTTCCAGAGCCTGTTTGATGAAAGTCGTATGTACGGCTTGGAGGGAGATCTTTCATATCTTTCAGGAATTTCCAGTGAAGCGGTGAAATGTGTAGAGATCGGAAGACATCAATTTCTCAATAAGACCAAATAGATTTATTGGTTGCATCAAAATTGGAATTTTACAGATTCGTGCATTTACTGCATAAAATCTGTTAGGGGTTGAGGGACATCAAAATGAGATGCTAGTACTCAATATACAAAAATGTAGGTGTATTTATTCTATTTACAATGAAAGTACTCATCTATCAGATTATTATGATATAATAATAATTTTTATTTTTATATGTAACAATGAAAATACTCATCTATCAGTAAAATATTTCATTTGTTATTTTTTCAGCAATATTTTGTTTTCCTGATGCCACATTGGTTTACATAGGACGAGAATAGGTATAGCTCTAGCCGAGGTGCTCATTTAAACCTCAAACGTGCTGAAAAGGCTCGTGTGTTTGTGAACAAGATTCCAGGTATACTTCCGTATTTCATTTCAAAACAGAAACCTTGTACTTTGTTTTAAGATAGAACATAGCTTTCATGTTTTCTTCATTGTGTTAGTGGTTATTGTTCTCGTTGAACTTTTTTATTGGTCATAAGTAGCTCAGTTCACAAGTTTCAAATGTCATACTTTATAATTTTATATTTTTTCTACTAAGATTCATGAATCTACAGACATTCACCTAAATATAAATTTCCCTGGTCTGCTTCTACTTGTAATTATTGAGTACTGTTGGAAGTATTAATAATGAATAATGTTTCTGTCGTATATGTGCATATACTGATTCATGATGGTGGTAAATTAATTTAATTAAGCATCATTATAAAGTGTCAAATATCATTACTAGAGAACCATTAACATGTGAAATTGATAGAATGATTCTTCCATTGTAATGTAGATAATTTTTGTTTGGATTATTGTGTATTATTAGATACAATTTGCAAGTTAATGTCAGATGATTCTTGCATTTGCTTTATGGACCTATGCTGATTATAGACAGTGGAAAAATAATTTAAGCATCAAAATAATAACGCAAACTACACTAATAAACAATCTTGAACTTGTGAAGTTGATAAAAGGATAATAATATATTTAAATTTAGTGTCGATCATGAACATTTTGTTCATGTTTTCAGTCTTTGAATAACATGGCATCTGTAGTTCTTAACTAATTTTTTCTTTTCTTTTTTTGTCATAGCTCTTGTTGATACACTGGTTGCCAAGACTCGAGCTTGGGAGGAGGATCATGGTTTGTCCTTTACATATGATGGTGTCCCTCTTCTTGCCATGCTTGATGAATATGCTATGCTCAGACATGACAGGGATGAGGAAAAGCGTAGAATGAGGGTAATTCTTATTTTTCATATTTTTTGTCAATATCAAAATAAAAAATTATTTTCACATGTAGACATAGATATGTTCCTCGATTGTACTGTGGCAACCACCAAATCTGAAAATATAATAAAAATAATTACCCAGCATCAAAAAAGTATAGATATAACATAAGCATTTTTGCAGCAAACTTGGAAATTTACCCTGTTTCGGTATATAGAGGAAACCTACCATTAAGAGGAAATTAATAATCAGACAACTGTTAGTTGCTTAAATATTCATGTCCTGTTGGAAGTTGGACTCTTGAAAAATCAAAATTTTGTTCGGCATATAAAGGACCTTGTATTCTATAATATAATTTCTTAATTAAATTTTATAAGTACACGATTTCTCACCAAAAATGGAATTGGGAAAAAATGATTAAAATAGAACTACCATAAGTCGTTGAACTAGATTGGGTGGTGAAAAAAACTGTTGTTGCAGCTACATCCTTCCCCAGAAATTGAGCATTGTTGTCCATTTGCAACGACTTCTGAGAAGATGCATCTTTTCTGTGGAAGTTAAAAATCCGAAAACTTTTCCAGTTTATGTTTTGTTTGGAATTGCTTTTGTGCATCATTCAAGGCTTTAGATTTTGGAGAATCTGCAGTTTCTTAAAAGTAATAGATTATGACACCACCGTTTTGGAAAACATTGGTCTATTTTTCAACATCTTTGTACGTCGAATACAACCAACTTCTTTTTTCAATTATTTTTTCCTGATTCTATCTTTTGCGGAGGAATCTAATGTTCTTATGATACTTAATTTAATGGTTATTTCAAGTGACATTGTGATCTGGAATCTATTATTCTAATCCAATCTGTATCATTTATTTTCCAAGCAAACTTTCAGCAACGTTTCAAGAAGCTAGATTCCAGGAAAGATTCCTTTTTTTAAGGGTTGTGAAAGATTCTATCTTTTCTTGCTACTACTGTTAGTAATTGATTTTTTATGTTTCTCTATGTATCTTTTGTTTTCAATTATGTTCAAGTTTGTTGAATTCTCATTAAGCTTGTTGCAATTGGATGTTTGACTTGAAGGAGAGTGTTAGACTATATTAATGTGGTAGGGTTATCAGAGGAGATTGGCTTAATTGGATTGGTTGTGATTGACTTCACATGGTGGGATTATGGTTTGAATTGTTGTTTTATTAGAGCTATGTGTGTAGTAAGTTTAGTTTCATGTTGTTAGAGTTGTATCGATAATTTTTTTATAGGCTCTCTATATATAAACGCAGTATCTGTTAATTAATCATTCTGCCTTTGTCTATTTCTCTGTTCTCACATATTCAGTGCCAAGCACTGCAGGAATACGTGTGTTGCATCGGAGTGCATTGTAGAAGGGAAAAATGATTATTAACCTTGGTGTTGCTGCGTTTCAGGATCAGAGGAGATTTTCCGATCAATTAACAACCGAGCAAGAAACCATATTCGGTTCAAGGCCGAGCCCAAGCAGGCCTATTGGTACTAAAAGGGTGACGGGTCCTCGAGCAAACGGAAGTGCATCAAACGGAACTCCAAACCGCAGGCTTTCCGTGAACACTAACAGTGGTAAATCCGCGGCAGTTAAGGATGGGAAGAGGGACAGCACCAGATTGGCTGCCCCGGTTAACTACGTAGCCATTACGAAAGAGGACGGTGCTCCTCACGTATCCAGTGGCGAAGCCACTGCCTCCGGTTCACCGTGAACCTGACCGGGGTTTGTATATGATGGCATGTTGATATGCTGAAACTACTAACATGCCGGGACGGTGTAGGACAAATTGCAGAGCAGATAAAGTTGTGTACTCGGTCTAGGCGAGCCGTCGTTGATACTGAACCAGAGACGTCACGAAATGTTCTTGAGGATTTAATTTTCACACGCTTTATTTGAACCCTGGGGTCTAGACCCTTAAGTTAAGATGATGCATAGGCTATTTTCCTAATTCACGTATTTTAAATTTCCACTGTGAATCGAATGTAGGAGTTGTCGCTATTTGTCTCGACTCCTATCTTGTTGACATGAATCAATTACCAGTAACTTCAAATACGTTCTGTCGAACGTGTCGAGTTTTGATACGTGAGGTTATACACGCGCGGTATGAATTTATAATCAAAACTTCAAATAGGCCTGCCTCTGTGCTTCCGAAGTCGTCCTCGCGAAATAACTTGTCGTTTTGATCGAGCAAATTCACTACCGATCGCAAATCTTAATTTTATTGATTTGTCTTGTGCGTACGGAGGTTTTCATTTGAGGTGAGTTTTAATTATTTGTAAAATTACTTTTAATATCATTATTATTGTACAGATTTTTACCGTATAAACTTCTACTTTCTTAATTACTATATAATTCTAATTTCATTTACAAAATTAATCTCAACTTCAACTTTTTTTAACTTCCGAAATTAAATTAAACTCTTTATAAACGTACCTTAAGTTGAAGTTGCTACTGTCCTGAATATCTTGAATTGGACTGTAGTCAACTCCAACGGAAATCTTGCCATCTGCAGAGAAAGGATAGAAAAATTGCCGGAATCCAGATTAAATCCAGATGAGGTTATTTCAAGCTAACCACAGCCCAAAATAGGGTAAAAACGAGATTGTTTATTCCTAAAGGGTTATGGGCGCCATGACGATGAAGAATAGAGAAGATTATTTATATCATTCACCAAATATTCCCACCAAGAACAAGTAATAAATAAATGGTGAGTATCTATCTTCCAAAGCCGAATTACACCGAGAGCAATTTTGCATACCCAGTCCAACCCCTCTTTTTGAAGATTTTGTTCTCTAACAGCAACCAGGCAAGAGCCTTCCAAACATAACATTTTGTTCTCGACCCACAACCACCATCCTTCCGAATGGTGATGGACATTTTTCTGTGCATCAAAAATTCCAAGGGTTATTTTTTGAATTTTTGCAAGGTCACACAGATCTAGATCCCCAAAGAATGATAGACCCACCATTTCTAGGAGGGAGATAAAGTCTTTCTGATCGGTCGGTTCGCTTTTGGACGAAGCGTGCTTGTTGAAACCACACCCCACGTATGTGTTGGTCAATGGCTGTCACGCTCGCCCCCATAAATCTCTTTGTACCCTACCCTGGAAGTGCCTGTCAAATATTAAAGATCAAACTCTGATGTATCACAAAAAGGTTAGAGATAAGAAGAAACCCTGATAAATCACTAGTATGAATTTTGACCACAAACTTTCCTTGTACCAATTAAAGCCTGTGCTTTTTCCATTTTCTTTTTTGATAATAGCATTCATGTCCAAAGTACATGCATGATGGAGCTCCCGGCCTTTGGAGAAACGGCAGCGTTGAGTTGCCATGCCATAATAAATGTGGGAGCAAAGAGTTTGATATTGTGTTTATTTCATCTAACTTTAGTTCTTTTTACTGGTAAATGATGAAATTATATATTTTCTTGAAAACGTATAGTATTAAAAACTCTTTACTATGCTTATTACTCTAATAACATACAGATGTAACACGAGATTTAATCTAATTCTTCTTTAAAACTGCTTTGTCACAACTCCTCTGGCCTCTGTAAAAGTTTTACAACTCTTCGGTTTCTGGTAATGCTTCAGAATTATCAAATAAATGCAATCCTTTGCGATAAAAAAAGTCCACCATCAATGCATACAGACAAACTACAACCTATGAGGTCGCAATCATTAGCAAAGTCAAACCGTTTAAAGTAATAACAAGGAAAATTTATAAAAAAGTACGCCCACCACAATTTTATTTCCAAGCACAATTTTTCCGAACGAAATTACAGAACCATGACGTTAGCAGCCATGCGATAGACACCTCTGCAAAGGGAAGGTCAGTCGACAAAAACAACAATAATGATAAAGATCAAGGGTCATACAAACACAGTGATGGGTTTTAACCAATAACCTCTCTCCAAAATTAATCTTAAATCCTAAATCCTTAATCACATCGTGATTGATTATTTTGAGCAAAACAAAATGCTTGTATCACCAAAGATGCATTTATTTTTGATTCCACCTATTGTAAAACTAATTCTAGCGATAAAAAGTTAAAATTGAAAGTAATAAAACAAACATTAAAACTACGTGTAATAAAAATTTATGTAATAATACTACTATGTAAAAATTTGTGTAAAGTTAAAACTGAAATTCTCGAAGTTGAAACAAATAAAGTTCAAGATTGATTCATAACAAGAGCGGTCTTGTTATGAACAGAACAATCCACAAAAAGGAGAGAGCAAATACCTTGCGACCAAAGTGACATTCAAAACACTGAACATTTGGACATCCGACTTTCTTTCTTTTTTCGAATCAATCACAGTGATCACCCAGTTTTAATCAAGCACAGTGTTTCAGCCATCATAATTAATTTCTTTGGGAAAAATATCAACGACCAAGTCGCACACGACACCACATGGCTATCAAAACTGTAGTTTTACAAAAAAGTAAAGGGTTGCAGTTTTGCAATAAAATTTGAAGGAATCTCCAAGTTTCAAAATTCACCACAAATTTTATCCCCCATGAGCCTGATGGAGCCATTCTTCCACCCTTACAAGGTAAGAGCGCCGAATTCAAATTCAAGCAAAAACATTACCACTACCAAAAAATAACATTCATCCATTAAGCTTATCTTTACTGCTTCAACTAATTTATGTTACAATAATTGGATGAACGATAGAGCTGCAAGTTACAAGAAAAAGGATGGATGTCTGAACTTCACGGAACAAACTATGCCACAAATCTACGTTAAAATCTATAAGAATTTGCACATTTGCAACATCCTCAAGCTCATGTTTGGAGACTAACGATTTAAATTAATTACCTGGTATGTAAACAGCAAAAGAACACAATTCTGAAGATAGGAAGCACGATCACCTCTAGGAGTGATCTTGTTATGCCACAATAAGAAGTTAGGTGACTTCTTAGGCTGTCATTATTTATGAATACCTCCCTTGCCAAATCATTTGATTATTGGTTGGAAAACTGACTTTGATTTGTCATAAAACCATCTGTGCAAAAAATCTCTGAGATAAATTTGAAGAGAGAACAATATACGGGAAGGCTAACACTGCTGCTACTAGTATCTCCAGAAAATAAGTATGACAAGAATAAAATGTCAATGGCAGCGAATGTGAATTTGATTCTGGAATTGCACTATAATAACTCATACATGCAATTAAAGAAGAAAAGTTACAGTAACTATCAATTGAAACAATGATGGAGGTCGACTACATATTATTGACTGTAAAATTAAATGAAAATTCAAATCTCTCTTTTACTTGGATGCTGGTAGCTATCAATCAATGACTTAACCGGAAACCACTAACTCATATTGATGATTCAAGGTTAACAGAAGTTTTGGAAAAATTTCAGAAAACTACTGTCGACTATTTTATAACTTTCAAAAATATAATCACATCACCTTTCAACAATATTACACAGATTCCTAATGAAATATGTAAGGATCTAGGTAAACATTTGGTTACTCTGAAAACTCAATGCCTTGGAAAACTTTGGATAAGAAAGATTAAGCTCTAGAGTGGGGGCCTAGAAAATGAAATTTGGTGTTGAAGTGGTATACATGGAGAGGGACATAACCGATCATTAACTTATAGTCAAACTTTAATGTTTATTTAAGTATCAACTAAAACAATATGGGCATAATATCTTTTGCTTGTGCATAGTAAACTGAAGAATGACATTGATGGTGTCTAAAAAATTCAAGCTTACCTGCAAAGAAAAATAGGATGAGCTGACTTCTCTGCCTCACTCAATGTTGTTTGCCTTTCACTTTCTTCTATAAACTTCACCAAAGGCAAAACTACGCAAGGACCATGAATGCGACCAGCCTCAATTGTGACAGAATCATTAGATTCATACACCTTTAAGAGCAAGACAACACATCATAATCAGCCAGTTATTAGCCATGATTATATATTATAAGATTTAAAAAATAGACCACAATTCAAATTCCCCCATGCCACCATGTCCTTCATCCAGCATCTTGCTAACAGCCGATCCTAACAAGTCTACTATTAGCATTTTAACAATGATACCCAGGAATGGTGTCTAATGGAATCTATTTGTATTTTTTTGAGTGGCAACAATGAAATATATTAAATTGATAAAAACAAGGGGGCCCACACAAGCTGTAGGCAAGTTAAACCAAAACTAACACAAAAAAATCTACCAAGCTTCAAAAGGAAGCCTACTAGACCCAAAAAGAACAGCAGCCTTAGACTGAGACAAAAAGCAAAGAAAACAAAACCAATTGAAACAAACAGTTTGTTACTTTGTTGGGAAACAAACTTTTCAAGCAATTTATTAATTCCAAATTGACATGGATACATGCAAGACCTTAAAATGTGTAGACAAAGTATTTAAATCAATTTAAGCTTAAAGGTAAACAGAACAAAGAATTCAGCATCTTCTTGCTCGCAGACTTCTAGTGCATCACAATGTTTTCTAAAAGCACATGCATAAGGTTTATTTGAAGAATTTGCTCTACCTACCTTAACAAATCTAGATATTGACTGTTATGCTCAAATAGTCCAATAAAACCTTTTACATCAATCCCTCTTATGCCAAAGCCATTTGAAAAGATAAATTCCATATCAATAAATTTGTGACATATATTAAGGAACAAATTCCTTTTTCAAGACCACCACAATATATGAAAAATTACAAATAGTTGCAACAAGCTTTGATGTTAAAGTTTTCATTGAATGAAATGTATGCTGCCGGAATTTATCCAATGTTGAGCTGAGTTGGAATATCTAATTTGAGTAAGATATTAATCATTTCTGCTTATGGTGAGATTCCACCAACATCAACAGTTGTTTAATGTAGTGCACATAATTTTATGATACACTGATGACCGATCATTTATTCATCTGAACTCTAATAGCTGCTGTTCAAAGTTATAATAAAGAAAATTTGCTCATCTGTAAAGACAACAAAGTCAGCATTAAAATGGAAAAGATATTTATAGATGACTATAATGCTGTAAAGACATCATAGCATTACTTCAGAGAACTCACTTCATCATTATGAGGAGTTGATGGTCTTGTAATAAAGTCTGGAAGGTCATTAGGTGAGTAAAATCGATTCACAATAGCCCACTTTGAACCATCTTTGTTGTTTTCCCACAGGACCTACAGGAAAAAATGCTTTTCAATTTTCTGAAATAGGTGATCATCGCCAGTGGAATTACGACAGCTGATCAACCACTATAAATTGAAAAACAAAATGATAAGATTTATTGGAATGATATTATATGGAAACAACAACAAATGCTTCCAGTTCTCAGCAGCCATGATTGTGACTTGCCTGAAGCTTTGCAGGAGAAACCCCAAGATTATCAGAAGAGATAAGGAGGGCATCTTGTAGACTATGCACTAAATTATTGACACGACATGATTGGTAATATGTTTTCCCATCTGAGGTATCAATTATGGTTCCAACCCATTCAACACCAACCAAACTTTCTAATTGAGATTCCTTGCTGTTAGTTCCATAAGCCTTTGGACTTGATATTTCCATTGACTCATGTGATTTTTTCATCTCTTCCACTTCATGCTTATTTATTTTCTGATGTGAGTCTTTGGAAACTGTCTCTGAGCAAGGCATTTCAGCTACATTTTCAGACATTGCAATTCTTTGTGAATGATGAGGAATTTTTTCATTATCCATAAGTGGCTCAATAAGATGTCTCGGTTTATCTTGTGGTTCAGATGATGATTCAGAAATTTTCCCTTGCATGTTACTTGAAGTGAGACTGCAATTTAACATAAACTGATTAGAACTTTCAATAGGAGCACCAAGATTTGCACAGTTTGAATCACCATTTCCTTTAATGTTAGAAGCATCAATCTGTTTAAAGGTATTATCTACCCATTGTGATCCATGCATAGGAGCATCATTATGTTGTGTTTCTCCCACAGCTAGTGCTTTCTTATCTGGTTCTGGTTGAGAGTGGCAAGGAGCATCATTATGTTGTGTTTCTTCTGCAACTGGTGCTTTCTTATCTGGTTCTTGTTGAGAGTGGCAAGAAGCATCATTATGTTGTGTTTCTTCTGCAACTAGTGCTTTCCTATCTGGTTCTGGTTGAGAGTGGCTGATGGACACGGGATAAGCTGGTGAAGGATTTGCAGAAGCAGCAGATGTGCTTGCTGCCATACACTGATTAACAACTTTTGTACTGAAATGTTCAGATCTCTTCTCTGAAGAAGCACGTGGTCCACTAGTATTAGAAGAAGACCTTGAAGCACCAATATTCCTAGTGACCTTACCATATTTTGGGGGTAGTGGTTTTCCATTGCTTGATAAAAGGCATTTTGGGCAGTGCCATTCAGCATTTGAAACTGATCTTTGAGTGAACGATTTAAGACACCTCAGATGGACTCCTTTTTCACACGCATCACAGACAAGCAAACTTTCCAAATCAGAGATGCTAGCCTTGCAAATCTGGCAATTCAGGGGCTGGGTCATGTAATCAACTGAAGTTGAACTCAAACCAGGTAGTTCGGCAGCAGTTGAATGCAAAATCTTCTGTATAGTTCTAGCAATATCAAAATGGCTGGCATTAGATAAGGGAGCATGCACAGGGTTCACATTTTGAGGCTGTTGTCCAATGGACATATTTCCCTGTAAAGTGTTAACTGTCGAACCTTTAAAGCCTTGTTCTGCTTTAACATGTAAAGATGGTTGGAATGAAGGAGCAGCATGAGCATTTTCAGACTTTGGAAAAACATTATCAATCAACTTGGTAACATGAGTAGGCTTGCTCACTGCCCCGGATGACGACCTTATTGGAGACGCACTTGTTTTCTCTAGTGCACGAGCAGCGGGATAAGATGCTGCAAGAGAAATACGTAGCTCTTATATGTAAATAGTTTCGGAAAAATGCATACAAAAAAGAAAGGAAAAACATACAATCGAAGATAACAATTTTCACTTTTATAACCTAGATATAGAAGTGGAATTCAACTCCATCCTTCACCCTTATTCTAGCGTACTAAATGACAAATAAAAGAAACCCTTTGATAGATATAGATAGTACCTTGAACATTTGATACGTAAGACATTCCAGAGGAGCGTGCGTCCATTTTAAAATGCCCTGCCTCATGCCTAGTCGTTGCTGACAGGGAAGAATCTCTTTCCATTGAGCTGGCAGCTTGTCTGAGAGGAGTTTCAGTGAACTGTGATTGTTTTATAGAAGAAGCTAGCGTCGTCCCATGTCCCAGAGGCACAACAGGTACAAACACCGTACTAGCAGAGATGGGTGTCTGATTTGGTTTATCAGGAACAAGCCTATTCGAACCACGGAATACCGTAGGATGACTCTCTGGTTTCTTCGTAGGAGCCCCTGATTGAACGGGAGAGGGGTTTTGCGGTGTTTGCATGGCGAACTCTTTGACGTCCTCCATCTAGTGATAAAAACACATTTACAGACGTAGAGGAACCAGTCGATTCATATAAAGCACACATCTTGATCACAACAAACTCACAAAAAAAAGAAAAATGCCATACTATTGACAAACTCCAATGACACCAAGATCAGCAGATTCAGGGATTTCACGGTATAAACCTCCGGTCCTCACATTAAAGAAACAAAGTGATCGGCACGAATTACCTTCTTCTTGGTGTTGGAGAGTTTCTCGGCAATGGACATCCTCCTAACGGCGGCCCTACCCCCACCAATGGGATCCTTATTGAATCCCAGATCCCCGGCAACAAGTCTGGCCGCGTCACTCGGGAACAGATCGCTCGGCCTCAGTGCCGCGCACATCTCCACGAGTCTCCCTTTGGCCTCGGCAGCCAGCTGCCTCTCGAGTTGCGTCGGCTCCCTGCCCGCTCTCATCCTCCCCATCGCCTCCAACACCATCACGATCTCCGCCACTCTCGTCACATCGCCTCCACTCCCCCGCTTCCTCTTCAGCCCCTCCCCGCCCTCGGCCCCCATCGCCGCTCCTGCTCCACCTGAACGAATCCCATCAGAAAGCAAACCCTAGAGAGAGAAAGCGCGCTGGCGAGCACGCCGTCGAGTGAAAGAGAGAGAGAGAGAGCGAACACCTCTGCTGGACCGACTCGTACACCTGCGTTGGCGGGAAATCGAGTATAAAAGGTGGTCGGGTGGGTGTCGTCTAGAGAGAGAATTAGGGTTGTGGTGCGAATGAAAATCGAGATGATTGCGGATGCATGAATCGAAATTATCGTCTAGAGAGAGAAAGTCGAGAAATAGAAATAATAAAAAATACGAGAGAATGATCAGTGATGTGGACCATTAAGGTGATATGTCACTTGATATCAATATTACTTTAATTCCAATTTGTAATTATAAGGTATGTTCACCGATCTCTCTTTTTTTTTTTTTTAGAAGTGAAAAGGTAATTTTTAAATGAATAATTTTAAGATAAAAAAGAAAAAATAATAATTTTAATAATAAAAGAAGTATATTAAAAAATATAAATGTTACTATAAAAATAAAAATATTTTTAAAAACTAGAAGTAAATGATATTATAATTTTAATTTTTGTACCCTGTGTTTATTTATGTAAGATAATTAGATAAAGTGAGATTTACTTTCTTTTTTTAATTATACGATTTACGTATTTTGATATAATTTTTTAATATAAAATATTAAAGTTATTTGATAAATATTATAGTAGAATGTTATAATATATAATGAAAACAGAAGTATATAGTAATTAACTCATAAATAAATAAGGTTGTAATTGAAGTTAGTTAAAGTTATTATTAGTTAAAATTGAACTTACATTTATTTAAAATTTGTTACGAGTTAACTTCAATTACTATCAATCGTTTCTACTATAGTGTAATATTATTTGTTAACATGGTAGCAATTTTAATACCATATATCATTGAAATTTTTCGACTTTAATAATTAAGGGTATGTTTGTTTTAAGAGACATTTGTTTAAATGTTTTTAAATGTACATCATGTATTTTACTGTACATTATAATTATATACAATTGTAATATAGTTTTTTTTACTGTACATTATATTTATTAAATAATTTTAATATTTTATATAAAAAATTTTAAAAAAAATAATTAAAATTTTATATTATAAATCATATAATTTTTTAAAAATTGTGAACTCCACGTCACTCAATTCTACGTTTAAACAAACTCAACCTTAAATGTGAGATTAGGTGAGATGATGTGCGTACTTTTCGAGGAAATGTATAATTTATAATAATGATAATTTTAATTATAAAATATTAAAATTATTTGATAAATATAATTAATTATCACCGATTTCTTTTAAACAAACGATATTTAAGAGACTTTTTATTAAAATTTATATTTTTTAGTAAAATTATTTAAAATTTTATAGAGAAAAAAAAATGGAAAATTTATATTTTACCTCATAAAGGTTTATATATTCATGGACTAGTCTACCCTTTCTCTTTTCTTGTGCTGGTTCTGACTTCTGAAGCAGAGGACTGGAGGAGGACGGCCGGAGGGAGAGAGATGAGGGCGGGGGGGCAGTTGTATTCGGCGTTCGTAGCGCTGCTGCTGGGGACGGTGCTCTTTCTCTACGTCTATGGCGGCGGATTCCGGAATGGATTCAAGATACCCTTCTCGTGGCGGCAGCCGACGATGGGGTTCGTCTACCGGAGTGGCACGCAGTTCTTTGTTGATGACGGTGGTGGTGAGAGGAGTTGCTCCGCCTCTATGTGTCAGCCGGTTTACGTGAACGGGTGGAACTCGTACTGGATGCTGGAGGCGAGTGCGGCGGGTGACGGGGCGAAGGTGTCGGAGATGCTGAGGAGGGGGAGGGAAATGGGGATGGGGGTCTGCCGCGCGTGGGCGTTCAGTGACGGCGAAGGTGGGCTCCAGGTCGAGCCCGGGAGGTTCGACGAGAGGACGTTTCAGGTGAGTCTGTGGTGCTTTTGGGAGGGAGGGGGTGGGGTTTCCTTTCTTCGCGCTGATTGCGATTTGGGTGATTCTGTGGTGGTGCTGTGCAGGCCCTGGATTATGTGATATACGAGGCGAGGAGGACGGAGGTGAGGCTGATTCTTTCGCTGGTCAACAATCTAGGTGATTATGGAGGGAAGCCCAAGTATGTGGAGTGGGCGAGGAAGGCCGGCGCCAATGTGTCGGATTCCGGCGATGCCTTCTTCTCCCATCCGACCATAAAGGCCTACTACAAGGACTATGTAAAGGTGATATTTCCTTTTTGGTATTGTGGTTTCAATCTGTAGGGTCGATTTTCAGTAGAGAATAGATGTACAAGGAAGCCTTTGCATCCTGGTCTTCAGCTCCATCTCATATCTGGAGTCTGTAAAATATCCTGATTCCACTCATTCATATGAAGACCAATGGATTAAGCTCTTTGCACGAGCTGCCAGGGTTGTCTGATATACAATGACATGTTTCTCATTTTCTCCATCAATTTCTCTTTTTGGGTCATACCAAGCTTTTCTACAGATGCTCCCTTTATTACCTTCATTTATTAGATTGCTTAATTTAAGGAAACGAAGATGATAAAAATGAAAGTAAAAGTGGAGTGTTATGGATGTTTTAGCTGTTGTTGTTTTCAAAAATCAAACTGGGATATAAGCAAAAGCTTATTTCATGATTTTCATCTCAGTAATTGCTAACATGGATTGCAGAACATTTTAAATTTTTTTTAAAAGAAAAAAAATCAGTGCCTTGGTAATCCTGTGCTTCATAGTCTGCTACTTTATATATTATCTTGTATCTATCTCTTCACTTTGATATGGATGTGAGGGGCAAGGTTGCAGTTTTTTAACATTTAGATCTTATTTGGTTAGTCGCAATCTTACATGTAATCCAAGCAAATCAATGTGTTGCATCCATATAAGAAAAATAATTCTTGCAGGCTATTCTTACAAGAAAGAATTCATATAGCGGCATCAAATATACAGATGAACCTGCTATATTTGCTTGGGAGCTTATGAATGAGCCCCGATGTGTGTGCAACTCATCTGCCGCTGTTCTCCAGGTAAAGCAAACTTCAGCTATTTTGAATCACTCTTTCCTTAGGTAAAAAAAAGGTATGATAACATTTTTCAAGGGGGAAAACCTTGACAAAGCGATAAGATTACTTCATTATATATACTTAGAGGTCGTTATATACAATTAAGCTTTCTCCAAATTCTACGTTGGTGAGAGGTTTATCTTTTTTATAGTAATTAATTTAAGGAGGA
>JAMKPZ010003409.1:0-17925 GCA_024699675.1 Amphibolis antarctica
AATCCTTATCTTTAACATTTACAATAAAAGAGAAATATGTAATTTTTACCTATTCTTTGGTAGTCTCTAATCTCATCCATCATCCTTCCCTACATTAACAAAAAAGTAACAAAGAATATATAAGTGAAAATAATCATCATTAATTGTAGCATAATTACTTGTACATGTACGTGTATAAAAACTAATGTCGATGCCCATTGAGATGATGATCCTGAACTAAATGGTGTGTGTAAGCTACCATGATTTGGAAGAAGCTACAATTTAAAAACAAACAAAATTACATTGGTAACATTGTTATCATTGCATATTTCTATGTATATAACATAATAAGGAGCACAACATCAACGAACTTACTTGTAATATTAAGTTTTTCATCCCCCACATTTTAGTTTCAAATGTTTTCTGCATATCATTTATTTTTTGCTTTAAAGCATCTATAAAGTTTGATGATTGATCAATAAATTCATAACTACCAAAATGACTTTATCTTCTAGAGAGGTCCAATAGTCTATAGGTCTAGGGCCTAATCTTAGCTCCCATATATGTCCCTATTTGTGCAATCCTAGTGTCTACCATCCTATATGTCTACCATCTTTTTTTCTTTTTTTTTGAGCGGTTCACCCCCAAGTCTAGGCCGATAGAGTGTCTTCTCTGAGATGTTGTTGATGCTTTGGAAGTGCATGACCTAAAGAAAACCTGATACTCCTCTAACTCAATTAAATAACTTGTTCCTCACCCCCAAGTCTAGGCCGATAGAACATTTTTGGGTACGCATATCATGCATTGTCGAGTACAAATGTTCACGAAGATGCATCGTTTTTTCTCATCAACAGAAAATGGATGTTTGGTATATCATCGTCAAGCACAAATGTGAACGAAAATGCTTCATTTTTTCTCATCAATAGAAAGATGCATGCTTGGGTATATCATCAGAGGATGTATCATTTTTTCTCATCAAAAATGCATCGGGATAAATGCAAACGAAAATGCAAACCCTAATCTCAAGAAAGTCTCACGAAGAGGGATTTCAGAAAAAGATGACGGCTGGAGGGGCACGTCGGAGGTTTGCCCCACTCGTCAACGTTTGCGACAGGGCAACTCGGGCGAAGGGCAAAGGGGCGACTCGATCGAAGAAGTTGGGAGAAGCCTTGTGACGACGTTGGGAGAGGACAGGAGAAGTAGCGTCGTCGGCATTAGCGTTGGGCAGAAGTCGCGAAAACGAAGAAATTTCCAGCTGAAGGGTTTTTTCATGTAGGGGAAGAGAGAGGGCGGACGGACATGCGAGAAAATGTTTGTATTTATATCAACAAAAACAAAAATTTTGGTCTAATACAAACTTCAAAAATTTTAAAATACAAATCTTCTAAATTATTAATTTGCATTTTCTCGAGACTATTGAGATGGAGAATAAATTAATAAATATATGAACGAAGAAAAAACAAACGTGAATCATTCTCAGCTGCCAGCTGTTGCGTGTGACTTTTGGGGCATGTTAACTTGCTGTAACAATTCAACAAGTAAATAAATAACGTCCAACACGTTGCTTTTCCTTTGAAATAATTTTTTTATCTTTTCTTTTACACAGAAATCACTTTTATCATTATCTTGTTTAGTAAAAGAAATACTTTTTTTTTGCTCTTAAAACAAGAAAAAACTATATCAAACGTACCTTTGGACTTTGTCCAAATCTTTGGAGCTCCTCAGATGTTACTTCGATCTTATCTCGGCCAGGAAATGACCTTTTTTTTGTGGTTTTTACGAGTGTGTTGAGGTTGTAATAAGGAAGCACAGTTTTAAACTTACAAAGAAACTTGAATAATATTTTTCTAAGTTTTGTATTATAAGACTTTAAAATGACTTCTTCCAAATGAAAAGAGGACACAAAGGTTAAAAGGCGACTTGCTATTTAGGGCAAGACACGAGATCTCAACGTCTAGAACGCGTCCCGATTTAAAGGAAATGAATACAACATTATCTATTAATTATTTCATATTTCTCAAGCGTGTTGTAAGTGAAGTTGCACCAGAAAATCCTCATTGATATATTCAGATTAGAGTGTGTTAAGTTTCATTTGGGTAATGTTTGTATATTTTGAATTAATAGAAAATGATAAAAATAATAGTTAAATTTTTTATCATTTTTCATTATTTCCTATTAATTCTAAATACACAAACATTACCTTGATAATAAGATATTTTAACTCTAACTTTGAAAAATTAGAATTTAAAGTAATTTTGTAAATAATGTTGACATTACATAATAAATGTAAAATAAAGATTTATATATAAAAATTTATACAATACTAATAACATACAAGAATTTATAAAGAATCGGAGAAACTCGTCCTCAAATGTACCCTTAGATGTACATAGAGTGTCACCAAGGAGAAAAGAAATGCCAAGGGTTATAAAGTTCATAAATGTGGCGCGCATGTGCATGCATGTGCGCTTCTGTTTTTTTTTTTTTTGGCATTTTGACAGTCTTAACGAAAATACTTTCTCAATAAGTTTATCATGCCATATCAATTTCTCGAGCATAGACATGAAATAGAATCGTGCGCTCTAGCATAGGGCACGACATGAACGAGAACCTTGTAGTGGCAATAAGATATATACAAAGCTTGGTGCGCTTCTTTCCATATAACCGAAGAGATTCCAAGGTTGACAGGCAGGACAATTGATATATACGTTAAAAACTTTCAAGCTGCTGCCCTTTCTCTTCAGAAAACTGTATCTTTCCTTCAACCGTGTTTTCATCCTCTGATTTATAGATCACATCACAATTGTTACGTTGTTGAAATCCTGTTCGGGTGAGCCATGACCATGGCTAACGAGCTGAGGGTTCTTTGGAGAGTGGATGTAGGGAGACCGCCCACAGTTGGACGGAGTGAACTTAGGTTTATTTCGGAAGAGCACTCTCCAGCTTCGGTACATTTCAAACCGTCACCATTATTAGTCCCGTCATCTTTATCCTTGCTCGGTTGGGCCTGAGAATACGCTGACAGCAAATTCGTGTGAATTCCTTCCATTCTCCCACTTTGTTCATCTTCTCTATCCATTTCAATAACATCCTACGGTCAAAAAGTCGTTTATCAAATAATTCTTGATAAACTGAAAGATTAGTTTCGTGTATTTTCAAAAATTTTACACTTGGTTTCGGGAAGAAAAAACATGGGTAGATTCGTTTGGAAAATCAATGCAGAACTTTAGAGCAGTTTCACAAAAGAAATGGGATCGGTATCAAATGAAAATTTTTTGCTTAAAAGGACCAGAAAACATTATAGTATCGTACCAACCTGAGCCGAGATATTTTTAAATACCGGGCAAAATCTTTTCCTGCAGTATTCACTGAAAAGCAGCGTCAAAATCACAAGTGGCACAACAAAGCCAGAGACTGTTGGTGATTCTTTTAACCCAAAAACTCCAAGAGCTATTATTTGCGCAAGCACCAATGAGAAGATTGTAGTCTTGTGCACAATAGGCCACATTTGACCCCCAGTATCATACTTTGGAGAATAAACGTTCAGAATCTGCATAACAAACAGAAGATGAACAAAATAAGCAACAGTCTTGTATATCTGCATGTAAATGTGTGCACAAATAGGTAAATTTTAAAATAAAATATGAATTAATATATGAATGGATCTTTCTACTCACAACTAACTGATTTTAAGTTAGATGTATTTAATTTCAATATGAAATCAAAGATGAGATTTAAATAAAGCAATGCACATCTACTCAAAAAAAAAGGGGCACTTGGAAGACAGTTTTAAAGAAGGTTATAAGTGAATGGAAGTGATGGAATAGTCTCACATTGGTAAAATTTAAAACAAAATATGAATTAATATGTAGATAGGCATCTCCACTCTTATGGTAATTAATTTTAGGTAAGATGTCTATAATTCAACTCCTTGATCTAGTAATCCAATTTTGTCATTTTCAGGAAAAAAATCAAGATTCGTGTGAGATAGAAGAAGCCTTGCCTGGTTTCTGTAGACAATGTAACCAACACAAAAGTAAGCCAACAAGAACGGCAGTATTAAAGGAGCCAATATTGAACAAGTGAAACCAAGTAATCCAAATAGAAGCACTCTTGGGACTTCAGTGTGATATGGGAACGAGGGTACATAATCTGAATCAGCCTTGCATCGGAACACGTATCTCTTTACAAAGTTACATACAAGAGGAAAAAGTTGCATCACTTCAGATGACAAACTTGTCCAGCCTGATGTCAAAACATAGGTAATGAAAAATGTGGCCTGCAACTTGCAATAATAGCTAATTAGTAAATTGAGAATCTCGATGACACTGAATAGAAGAACAATTTCAAAAGGTTTGGGAAGTTATACTAGGGATAAAAATACCAAGTCAATAAATAGATTTAGGAAGCAAAGTGAATCTAATTACATGAAATTATGTAATACATTAAAAAGAGCTATAATAAATTGCACCAAGGAAACAAACTTTCCTTCCATCCAAATTTCATAAAAAAATGACAATCCTAAAATCATTTCAGAATAACTGATTGACGAGATATTTTGCAAAACACATACAAGCATTATGATCTTCTCAACTAAAAAATATGGTAATTATTTGTTGAACTATTCATCTACCATACGGTAGGTGACTAACCTGCCTTGGAACAGCCTTGGCAAGCTGAGTAGGTATATCTTTTGGAGTGAAGAAAACATTCAGCTGACTGATAATAGATCCAGATAATACATTTACAAAGAAGACATTCCATATGTTGAAGTACAATATTTTACAGCATGCACTTTTTTTCCTAGCACTTCTGGAAATAGGTCCTTCCACAGAGGAAAACAACATCATCATTGGAGGAACTGTGTACAGGAATAACGTCAAAATGACACTAGGAAGGTAACCCATTACAAGCTGGCTCACAAAAGTCCTGCAGAATAAACAAACATAATCAGGATAATCAGAAGCCTAACCTCCTCCTCCTTATGTACATTCTCTCAACCGACCCCACCAAAAACCCTCTCCACCCCCTCCACTATGCTTCCCTCTAGAGCCTCCTTCAAACTCCCTGCCCCATTGCCTCTGGAGTCATCTTTTGTCACATCTTACAAAGTAAGAAAAACACGATAAACAACAGTAGAAGTAGCACTAAAATTTTTTAACTTGAAGATGGTATGAGATTATTTTTTAGAAGGAACCAAGGTAACAGTGTGGCACAGTTACCATTTTTAGTATCCACCCCCAACACAAGTACAGTCGACCTCTAACCTGTCAGAGAACAGATTGCACCATCCACCAACTCCAGTCATTCTTCAAAGGGTGTAAGCTGAAATCAGCTTCTTGAGTGGCAGTATTATACTCCCCTCCCAACCACTACTCTGAGTCAATTTCTTTAGAAACAAAGAAGGAGAAATCACTGTTTTGGTAGCCTTTGACCGTCGCCAAATCATATGAGGGCAGTTTCCAGCACTGTGTATCACAGACAACGAGCCCTCAAGGCCCACAAACCTCTCCATGAGTTGCTGAAGCTCCATCATCACCACCTAATCCCCTCAAACACAAACTCTGGAGATAATGAAGCTGCATTTAGATCTCCCTTAGGATTAGATCCCTGCCACCATCCACACCACTGGCAAGCTGATCAATGGCTGGCATTAGATCATCATGTTTGACCACCATCATTAGTTCAGAATTTATTGTCTACCAATCTCCAATGTTGTTGGTGAACAATGAGTGTAACACTGTAACCCAACGTTTCATCTCCTCAACATGGAAAAAATTCCTCCCACGCTTCAGGGTTTTTTGATTGTTTTAATTAAACTTCATGATCTTGTATTTAACTAAATAATAGTTTCATTCATAATGATCTTGTAAATTAAGTATGAATAATAGTACCAATGACTATTATTTAGTTTGCCATTTAATCAATGTCAACTGTATATTATCTACAACTTGCAAAGATATTCAATGTCAACTGTATTTAACCAAATATTATCTTCAAAACAATATGGAAAAATACTACGAATATATTGTTCTAAAATTATCCTCGACAACTTACTTCTCTAGTATACCTTTGAGAAAAGGGAGTCTTTGTTGTAACTGATCCAGTTGCGATAAACCTTGTACAAGTGTAACTGGAATAAGAAATATAATCATAAAAACAATGGCAGCAATAAGGGTTGCTAAGTGACGTATCCAGAGCTGCTTGTATGGGATCCAGAGATTTGACCAATAAACATCATGTGGTTCTGGAGCCAAATCAGTTACCCATAACATGGGGTTTGGTGACTGTAGCACTTGGGATGCTACAACAGCAGCATAACGGGTCTTGAAGAAAACAAATGCAGCAGCACATTCCTGCAGGAGAATTGAAACAACTAAGAGTTGCCAACAAAAGATTCAAAGAGGTGCATAAATACTTATGGATCGTAAAAATCCTCTAATGAAGAAACTTTTTTCTTCTTAATTTGCCAAATATTGAACCTATAACCATCAGTGTGAATATTTAATGTCTCACCACCAAAATAACAAGTAACTAGTCCTGTAATGAAGAAATTAAATGACATTTGATAGATCCTAGAGCAGATTAGTGTATTTTAACAATCAAGTTTCAAGTTTCGAATGCATCTCTAAAAGAATTGTGAAATATGCTGATAACAATTATTTACCAAAGTATATAGGCAAAAAAGAAATAACCGATTTTAACATTACTTTCAAATTTCAAATATATTTTTGAAAGAATTGTGAAAAGTGATGATCTGAATTCTACACCACGGTAGATATCTTGCATAAGCAAAATGGAATTGCCACAAGCAATAAGCATCTTCATTGAAGCTAATACATCATTGCAAACTAATGACCTTTAACTTCCCAACACGCATTTTTTGTTGAAGGTCATCATTATTTGCACTGGTTTCAATATTGCGATATATCTGGAATGAATTTGATGTTCCTCCACAAAGACAACATCTAAATCGAATTGGTCTGCATCTTTGTTCACTAGCAACATCCTTAAGGCAAGCATATATCTTCTCTGCATTTTCCTATAAAAATAAAATATTATTAAACTCAGATTTATTTAGATGCAGTGCATGTACATAGGTAACTCAATTGCAAAGTAAAAAAGCATAGCATGTTAACTCAATTGCATATACTTTCTCTGCAATGACCAAATATAGATAACCGAGAAATAGTTACGACAGGTCTTGCTTACCTGCCATATGCTAGCAGTTTGTGAACCTATGATCTGAGAATTGTCTTTGGAAGTTAAACACAGACTAGTACTTGCTATATTATCATGGGAGTTTAAGCATAAAATCTTAAAAAAGTACGAATACTTTCTTGAAAGATGATCTCCCACTCAACAAGTGACTGTTAGACCTCTCCTTGAAGTGCAACCTCTGCAACAAAACCTCAGCCATGGCCAGAGATAACAATGGCTAAGTGAACAGTCTGCTATCAAGGCGGACCTATAGAGACAAATAATACCAAGGAGAAGGGTGTATTAAGTGATAGAATGGTGTCATTTCCAAGGGCCTTCAACAGCTATCACCAAGCCCTCTAGGCCATTCCACTGCCACCAGCAAACCTATCCATACCTCCTACACCAACAGCAAAGCAAAAAACCCAACCACCATCAACTGGCCCCAAATGGGGCTTTTCCTGCCTATTGGTGACATTCATTGGCCTTCTCATCTTGCAAAAATTATCTAATGACAAATGGCCATCTACCTACCTGTCTGCTGATTCTAACTTACCCACCTATTTGTTGAGGCACTCTAGACTGATATCACCAAATACTCTATCACTTCATCCTCCTTTATGCGTCTGATGAGCTGCTACACAAGCCAAGTTGAACCCCCATTAAGTTAAATGGAAAAAATTATTAATCCATCATAGAGGAAGTATGTTCATGATTTACTACAATAGACTAGACTATTGGGCTACAAGTTCAAATCTATGTCCATCGGTCTAAATCTTAATTTTTAAGATGATATATCTAAGATGTCAATGATACAAAATGATACAAGAGGATGATTAGCAAGTAAATCTTCCCAAAAATCAACATCCTGACATATTGTAAACATACTTGATAGATTGTATGTAGTAGACTTGCCAACCTATTTGGGCATAAGACTAAAATTGTTCATTTGAATGGAGCCATTCATGTATTGTTGTATATAAAAAGGAATCCTATAAAAGTTCTACTATATAAGAGACATGAATACATCAATATTCTAGTCATCTCTAATTCTAGATACATACGAGACAATGACAACAGAAAATCAACATTAAGCTTTCTCTTGAAAATCAAATCTACGGTATTATGCCTATGTTGAAGGACATCTAATTACTTTTTTTTGATAAATGGTTGAATAATAATGTTGTGTGATTTTGAATCCAAATTATTTCCTCATCAAATACTTACAAAGCAAGTATATACCACTGACACTACTGGTAGGTCAGGAAATCTAGTTACTTGAATAAACAAAGAAACATAATATAATTTCTAAGCTTCTAAATAGGGTGTGTATCATCTACCAGCACTCCATTCAATACATATAAGGGCTGAAAATAAGTATACAAATAAAAGGTGTTTGAATACTTGTACCTTTTACACATTTACCTACTAAATTAAAGAATAAATTTAGATATATTTTTATATATAAGTGTAAACATATTTGAAATAAATGAGGTTGTGGACTTTTTTAAAGATTTTACTGTGTGGAACATAAAAATTATAAAGTTCATGGAAGATGCAAACTTTTTTAATAAACATAAATGTGGTATTAATGTTGCGGGGAAGAAAGAGGTGCTGGCAGCAGTTGCGGGTAGAGGAACATGGCCGATGGCTGTTATATGTGGACTGATCATTGGCTTTTTTGTGGTCTAAGAATGGGCGACTGGTAGATCTAGTGTTTCTGTAATCATGTGCTCTTGATACCATATGAAAGGAAAAAATGATATATACTAACTTGTGATCAAGAGAGGGATTACATATATATATAGAGTGTCTTAATGAGTTAGGGTAAGAAAATTGTCTCTAATTTCGTCTGAAATTTAGATATCCAATCAACCAGATATAGATTCAACAGTGGCACCATGAACAGTTATGTTGTTTAGCTTAGCAGATTGCATTTCATTATAGAAGTGAAAAGACAAAATGCTTGGCAGTATATGAAAGCATATAACTTATAAGTACATTCCCAAACATCCAAAGATCACATGAGTTTCGAAGTATTATAAGAATGAGAACAAAATACTAATACAAGGTACTTAAAAGGAAAATACACCATTCAAACAACTGAAGCTATTCAGCAACCTAAAATAAATAAACATACCATAACTTTCTGAATCTTTCCAGTCTTATAGATCATTTGATGAGCTAAGTAGCTTGATGCATGATAATTACCGAAAAACTTTTCAACTGAATTGCTTAGTGATTCTTCATTAATGCCTGGGATAGCACGGACCAGAACTGTAAAATGACTTGGATTAGGAGGAGATCCAGCAAAGTGAGCTAACCTCATCCTTACGATGTTCTTGTATTCCTAATGGCCCATAAAAATCATTATTCAAAATCTGAGCCTTCTATGCAAATAACCAGATATATGGGAAGACAGCACTTACGAAGTAAAGAAGAATGCAAGCAGAAATTGAAATTATATACAAAGAAAGACACTGGACCCAAATCCTGCACATAAAATGAAAACATTCTATTAGAATTTTAGAAAATAGTGGTAGAAATCAAACATATACAAAAGAAATAAGAAACTAAATTAGGGAAAAACCTTCCAATTGGCTGGCAAGATAAGTACCCATATTCAACCACAGAATGGCCACATAACCAAGTTCTCTAACATATCAGTACACTTTATGGAGATTTTATTCCTATTAGTATTTACCATATGATGGACAACCTACAAAGCATATATGTGGAACCAAGAAAGAGGTACAACCACGTGCCGTTGGATACACCAATTCCATGACATAGCATGGACATCTCAATACATCTCCAGACTTTCTAATAGTGAACATTTTTGTTCATCACGAGAATAAATGTGACAATACTGGTAGATTTCATTGAAAAATTGAATTACACTTATTTCCTTATAAAGTAGAGCTTCATTTTATATTTGAAACTTGCTTGGTACACAAGTTTAACTAATTGAATCATGCATAGTAAAGCACTTAATGAAATGGCAGTCACTGAGAGTGGATGACATGGCAGTCTCGTCTTAAAAGGATCACACAAGGGAAGAGAGTCAAGGTTCAAGTGCACGTAAGAACATTAATAACAGTGTCAATATAAAAAAGATGGATGCCAAAATCCAAGATGTTTCAATCAGATATTGTAAAAGTAAACATAGAGTAACTTATCAGTCCTAGCTTTTTTTCATAAGATCTTGCTTGCCTTTTCTCCTAATGGTTGGAATATATGTCTGAGGGTGCACGAGTTGTATTAGTGCATTAGTTAGAATAGTTTTATATTTTAAATTTATAGAACAAGAAGTCCATACATTAGTTTTTCCAATAAGGATCATTGACTCATTCTAAGACTTCCTCTCACTTGAGAAAGCTAAGGAATTATTTCAGTATTGTACATAGAATACAACCGAAGCTCTGGCAACGTCATCAGCCAATTGTTTTTTCTTTTCTTTTTTTGAAAATTACGATGTTGCTTGGTATATTTGTTAGGGCAAGGAAAGCACCGCTTATGTGATGAAGTTAATCAACGACATTTTGATAAGAAAACAGCTAAACTGTACCAGCGCGATCCTGCCTTGACATTCGCAATGGTAAACACATCCAACGATTCCGACGGTATGAGCGAGTGAGGCCTGTCTTGCCCATAGTAGTACGAAGGAAGTACCGCAGATATACAAATGACAGCAGCAATTGAGAACGCCCTCATACTGCACACCCACAAATTAGAAAAAGAAAAAAAATCGGCTTTGCAACCAAAAAAGTTCTTCCAAACAAAAATTCAGCTTTGACCACCTAAAAACAAGAATCCGTATGAACACGACCGCATCGAGCCCGGCGACGGAGAGGATGTCGTTGTCGGAGTATTCCCACGCCTTGACGATCCACCCGGGGGAAGGCAGCAGCCTCTCGAATCTGGAGGAGCCACGGTGCCTCTTGTTATCCTGCGCGAGGCGCCGCCCGAAATAGACGTGAACGTTGCCGGGCTGCTTGCGCAGGATGGAATACAGAATGAGAAGGACGACGCACAGCGCTACGTTGATCCCGGCAGACGTCAGGAGTGCGGAAACCTTCATTTCCAACACAATTACATTACCACCGCCACCATCTCACTACCGATTCCCAAATCCACAAATCCGAGCCCGAGGAGTCGGGATGCGGGGTTACGAGGGCGACGGGCTCCTTCCGAACTCTTGCTTCGATCATGGTCTCGTACGTTGAAGTTTAGTTTCGTTGAGATTGTAATGTGATAAAAATTTATACGTTAATATTTATATAATAAAAATAATTTTAAAAATTAAAAAATTATATCTTTATTTTGTAAAAAAAGAAAAGAAAAGAAAAAGGTGATGTAGTGCAATTGGTCGGAAGGAGTGTACGTTTTTTTCATGACAAATGAATAAAAATTTGTTTCAGACGAATATTGCAGATGTCTTTAATAAATCTTACTTCTTCGCTAAAGTGAGATTTAATTATTATAAAAGAAAAAAAAAAATTTGTATGGAAACCTACAATTTCATTTGGTATTTTCTGTTTTCAAAATTTTCTCCTTTTGAACTTGATGTTTTCGTCAACTTTCATTTATATTTTTAAATTTTCTTGAAATTAATAAAAAATATAGATTACCGATGAAAAATATAAAATCGCATAAGCGTTTCCTCAAGGTTTTGCTTTCATGTAACCAGAAATTATTGATTACAGACAAATCATCAATTACTTATCATAATTTTTATTTCTACTAGAATTGAAATCGTAATTGATCTTGAAAACACCTTTTTAGTGCAAACCACAAATATCATTATTCTAACTTAACTTAAGCTACCGTTTCTTTCTTGGTTAGCTTTCTTTCTGCTATTTGTTCAACTTACATTTCTTTTCTTTCGTTGGTTTTTTTATCAAAATAAGAAATATTTTAACTTTAATAACTACGAAAAATTCGAGTTGAGAGTAATTTTACAAATATTATTAGAATTGTGAATTAAATTATAAGATAAAAGTTTATAAAAAACTAAAATTCTCTTAAACCTGAGAAGATGCACGACCATGCACATCCATAACAACGTGCAGTAGCACACGCAGCTCCATCAAATGACCCAGACCTACTGTACTGTCCTTCGCCTCCTTCGCCGTTGCATCGCTGCCTCAGACATCACCGCCGGCCGAATCCTCCACGCCCTCTCCGTCAAAATCTCCTTATTCCCCAACTCCACCTTAATCTCCAACCACCTCCTCCTCCTCTACGCCAAATCTTCCACCCTCACCGTCGCAACCCAACTGTTCGACGAAATCTCCCACCCGAACGTCTTCACCTACAACACCCTTCTGTCTGCCTACACCCATCATTCCATCGCCACCCATCTCGCCTACGGCTTCTTCCTCCAGATCCCAGACCCAGACCTCGTCTCCTACAACACCCTCCTCTCCGCTTACGCCACCCGTGGCGCCGCCGCGGAATGCCTCGAGCTCTTCTCCCATGTCAGGCGTCGTGGTGTCGACGTTGACAACTTCACGGTGTCTTCTTTGCTATCGGTTTTGAATTTTGAAGTTCGGCAGGTACACTCCCTCGCGGTCACCGCGGGGTTCGATCTGTTCGTTTCCGTCAACAATGCCATGATCAGTAGTTACAGCAGAAGCGGGATGTTGGACGACGCAAGGAAGATGTTTGATGAAATGGGCAGCGCTCTTCGAGACGAGGTTTCATGGAATTGCATGATCATGGCTTACGGTAAGCACAGGGAAGGAATCAAGGCGCTCGACGTGTTTCGCGAAATGGTTCGAATGGGGTACGACGTTGATGGGTTCACGCTCGGGAGTGTGTTGACGGCTTTCACGACCGTCGAGGATCTGATTGGTGGGATGCAGTTCCACTGCCAACTGATCAAGACTGCTCGCCAGAAGAACTCTCATGCTGGCAGTGGATTGGTGGATTTGTACTCCAAGTCTGGTCAAATATGTGATGCGAAGAAGGTATTCGACGAGGTCACTATTCCTGATTTGGTGCTTTGGAACGCTATGATATACGGATATTCACATGCCAATGAGTTCCTGGAGGATGCCCTCGTCTGCTTCCGAAATATGAGGCGTGCGGCAATCTGTCCGGATGACCGGACTCTGGTATCTGTCATCAGTGCCTGCTCAGACTTGTCATCGCCAGCCCAAGGCAGGCAGATGCACTCACTGGCGCTGAGGATGGATTCCCATGGTGATCAAGTGACTGTAAACAATGCTCTGATTGCAATGTATTCTAAGTTCGGGAATCTCGAGGATGCGAGACAGCTGTTTGAACGAATGGTGGAGCATGACGCTGTTTCATTTAACTCCATGATCGGTGGCTATGCGCAACATGGCCATGGGCCCGAAGCACTTGCGTTGTTCAAGCAGATGCTGAAATCAAACACCTTCATGCCGACGAGCGTTACCTTTGTATGCGTGCTATCAGCATGTGCACATACCGGTAGGGTGGAGGAAGGTCAGGAGTACTTCACTCTAATGGAACAGGCGTACGGTATCAGACCAAGAGAAGAACATTACACTTGCATGATCGATCTCTTCGGCCGAGCGGCGGAATTCTGGCGGGCGGAGAACTTCATCCAGGCAATGCCGTTTGATCCAGGCACGTATGGATGGACAGCCCTGCTCAGTTCTTGTCGAGTTCATGGAAACTTCGAGCTTGGAGTGAAGGCAGCCCAGCGGCTCTTGGAGCTGGAGCCTTCAAATGCTGCAGCCTACGTAACGTTGTCCAACATGTACGCAAGGCTGGGAATGTGGGACCAAGCTCTACGAGTCAGGAAGCTGATGAGAAGTAGAGGGTTGAGGAAGGCGTCAGGACTTAGTTGGACGCAAGACGAAGAGGAGGATAACACATTCATGCCAAAATACGAGAAGATGAGAAAAGGATCCGAAGAGTTACAAGGTAATAGATAGCTCTGCTTGATTGGATGGAGCCTGTTACCTTAATTTGTATTTTATTCTTAATATACCTTTTCTTAATTTATCTCCTGTAGAATTAATACTCATCTAATTTCACCCATACCAAAAAAATACTTCTGAGTGAAACTAGGCTATCCAATTCATTTTGCCGGCTACATTACACACCTCATGCCAACTAAAACTACTTCTAAAAGAAACGTTATTTGTAACTCTCATGATCCTTAAGAAACATTTCTTTTACCATTATCATAAAAGATACTTGCATCATTCGTAAAGCATGTCAAAATTTGAACGAACCCACAATCCAGCCGAATGTAATAAATTACACGTGCGGCTAAACAATTTCAATAAATCACTATACATAAATAATTTCAAACTAGCAAGGGTCATGCAGCACCGGGTGTTGTGGGAGTAAACCGCGTTCTCAGAATAGATGCTAGGTAAAACTGTCGCAAATCATGCCTTCTTCAGGTTTCATGTCTTTCTTTTCTTCGTGTTTCTCGAAGAAAACCGGTTTTTCCTTTCCATCCCACCTTTGCGTGGCCGTTTCTTCTGCAAACAGAAGCACGTCTCAAAAAAAAACGTAGATACCAAACATTCATACCACGCAAACTTAACCAGGACAGAATTGCAAGCATATATAACGTAGAAACCAACAGAAAACGATATCAAATCTACGAGATACGGTGGGTGTATCAGTCCTTACATTGTCCCCCATTTTGTCAATAACCATAAAACTGTGCTAAGTATCACTCAAAATAACACATGCAAGACAAAAATGAGGTATGAATAATCATATAGAGAGATTAAATATGGTAAATTTGTGATCAACATTCTCATAGCCATAGAAATCATATTTGTATGGAAGGAAGGTACATTGACATATTGGAGTAACATAGAAAAAGAGGAGGTATTACCACGAATGGAACAGATAAGTTCTTCATCTAAGGATATAAAGATCTTGAAGAAAACAACAACGTATAATCTTTGGTTACAGGGAAATTATGACTTTCTGTAGCAAAAGGACAAGTAATTAATTAAATAAGGCTTTTAGAGTAGCCATGAAAATAACTTTGCTACACAATTTTCTTTAACAAAAATTTATGATATGTAAAAACACAAGTAGACATCCATAAAGAAGAAATGGAGTGTAGAAATTCAGTGTGAAATACCAAAAAAAACTCTTAGCGATTTCAAGAAAACAACAACAAATGCAGGGGACTTCATTCATATAAATTGAAAAGGCTGAGTTAAAAAGCTACAAGTACATAAAAAATTCTAGCTACACTAACCTCAATAGACAAAGTCTTAAGAGGATCTTTACTTTTGGAGAATCCTGCCCTGAATCCCTGTTTCCGCTTTGATGATTTTGTAGTCATTGCAGCTTGGGTAAGGTGAATGACTTTGCAAGCTTCTTGAGTTTTTGGATCAATCAAGTATTCAGGTACTTGGCGCAGATGAGGAGGAGCAGGCTTCTTACTTAGTACCTTGTCGTGCTTCAACAATTCTGTCAAATGATTAGCTCGTGTTAGAATTTTTGTCAATTGTATGCAGCAAATGCATTTTCAACATAGCTTTGTCACGACATTACCTAAATCTCTTGGATTATCTTCAAAGTGGGCATTCAATCTAAACAAAAAAAATATCAGTGCATCAATTGCAAATGAAAAATACATCTTGCCACAGCTCCAGGTCATTAAAATAAACACATTTTTCATTATAAATAGTAATCTGAGATCAATTTTAATGGACACTTCATATACAGATTTTTTAAAGCTATTTCAATAAAAAAAGTTTATCTAGCACGGTATGGCTTTTTATTTCATGTTACAACAGTTCATTTCCTGCTTGAGTTAAAAAAGCGAGTTACTTGCTTGACTTACTTCTTAGAATTAAGGATTTCATTCCTTAGGTCTTGAGCACGTGATTCTCTGATAGCAATCTTCGTCACACCTCTAGCAACATCCTATCGAAATACATACATAAAATTCATCACATGTATGAGTTACAAAAACTAATTTCATTTGAGTCTAAACTGAATATCAACAAGAAGGGAAAGAGAACCTCTGCTCTATAACGCATGGCTTCCACAGCTTCCTTGGTGAGAAAAGTGTACGGGGAAATGGAATTCAAGGAACTATGTTCATCATATCCAGCCAAAAGTTTGATATCTTCAAAGACTTGTACATCCTCTGGACAAACCTGTTAATCATAAGGTGAACAGAATAAGCAGAAATGAAGAAGATTGAGTCACACCAAGAGTCTTGAATCATAAACATGATTGTTAAAAAGGAAAAATAATGTTAACCAACAACAAAATTGTTGGATGTTATAGAAAATTATCTACTGTATTTTCCAATTGAAAAGGATCAACAAGTAAAAAAACATATTACACTTGGGATCTCCTTGATTCATTGGATTGGAGAAGAATAAACAAAATTTGCAATAATTTCATTTTCATTGCACAACCAATAAATTAGTTTAATTTGTGCATGGACGAAGAGATAGTGTTTAATAAGCACTATCATGGACATGACAAATCGAGCATTGTGCATTCAAATTAACCTTCATCATGATAAGAAGCCTGGGAATTATTATCAGGTTATTTTGAATGCAGGCACACCCTCAGACATAAGAATCACTAATACTTGGTAATGTCATGCATCTATTGGTAATGTCATTTTTTCAAGTACTTACAAGAGATATGACTGTACCAATGTTATGTGCTCTTCCAGTACGTCCAACACGGTGCACATACGCTGTAAAGTTTTGTGGCATGCCAAAATTTATAACCTGTATAATGCTGATATGGTTATTTATTGTTCAACGAAAAACAAAAAGAACCATGGCCAACTATATGGCATTAAAAAACTATAAAGAAACACATTTCCTTTTCATTGCAATTATACATTGTTATCCATGATTTGCAGAGATTAATACACTCTAAATTCCTTAAACATAAATAACATTGATATAAAAAAATTGGCAAAATAATAATAAAATGTAACGGGATTGACATCATAAAAGCAAAACCCAACATCAACCATAAATCACACAAGAAAATCAACCAGATTTCCTCTTATTAAACCCAGTCCAGGCAAAGAATCTGAATGCACAAATGAAAAACGAGTGCTTAAATGTCCCACAGGTCAATGGTGCCTTAGCACATAGGCACTGTCAGGCCTATGAATGAGCATTTGAAATCTGAAATTTGATTCAAATTTGAATCCATCTGATATGAAATTATCTGAATCTAAGTTCCAACAAACCATAATCAGATTTTGAAATTCATATCCGAAAATATTCAAATTGGATTCAAATGTATATGATACCTGCCAATTAAAAATCGAAGTTCACAAGCTATGAAATGTAACTTATGTAAAAATGCAAAACAGATTTCCTCTTATTAAACCCAGTCCAGGCAAAGAATCTGAATGCACAAATGAAAAACGAGTGCTTAAATGTCCCACAGGTCAATGGTGCCTTAGCACATAGGCACTGTCAGGCCTATGAATGAGCATTTGAAATCTGAAATTTGATTCAAATTTGAATCCATCTGATATGAAATTATCTGAATCTAAGTTCCAACAAACCATAATCAGATTTTGAAATTCATATCCGAAAATATTCAAATTGGATTCAAATGTATATGATACCTGCCAATTAAAAATCGAAGTTCACAAGCTATGAAATGTAACTTATGTAAAAATGCAAAACAGATTTCCTCTTATTAAACCCAGTCCAGGCAAAGAATCTGAATGCACAAATGAAAAACGAGTGCTTAAATGTCCCACAGGTCAATGGTGCCTTA